>JAFEMH010007599.1:0-83375 GCA_022495995.1 Adenophora triphylla var. japonica
TTTTCCCCTTGTCACTCCGAAGGTGCATTTGGCAAAGGTTTAGTCTCAGCGGAATGTTGTCTCAACCTCTCTCAAAGAATTTTCGTAGTCAATGTAAAGTGTCGCCCACCTTCTCCTTTGGAGTGGATTATCATGTCATCTACGTAGACCTCAATCTCCTTGTGGATCATGTCATGAAAAAGCGCGGTCGCCGCCTCTTTCGTAAGTAGCCCCGGCATTCTCGAGCTCCGAATGGCATTACCGTATAACAAAGCAGGTTCCCCACCTGTGGTGAAGGCCGTCTTTTCTTGGTCTTCTCGGCCATCTTGATCCGGTTGTAGCTCGCAAACCATCAACGAAGGATTTGACTTCGTAGCTGACAAGCGTGGAGTCCACCTCGGTGATGTCTAAGTGTTTGCGTAGGGTAGTCGTCTCTGCTGGGCCGGGCCTCTGTTCAGATCTCTAAATCCACACAAGAGCCGCACCTTCCCATTGGCCTTGGTTACTGGCCACGATGTTGGACAACCATGCTCTGGGTATTCAATAACTCGATGAACCCTACCCGCAAAGTAGCTTCTCAATTTCTTCTTTGACCCGTAGAGACCATTCCGCTTAATCTTTCTCAGCTCGTTTTATCGGCTTAGCATCCGGTGCTAGAGGGATTCGTGTTCTACTATCGAACCTGCCTAGCCCCGCATATCTTTGTATGACCATGCAAACACGTCGACGTATTCTCTCGAGCAACTCGATCAATCCGTCCCTTTCAACCCCCGGAAGAAGCTTCCAATCTGTGTTTCTTTAGGTTCCTCAATAGTACCTAAGTTCACACTTATCAAAACCTCCTCGGCACTTGGGCCCTGGTTTTCCTCTTTTTCGAAACCCGCTTAAAGATTTCTTTAATGTATTGTTCGCTTAGTGTGTTTGCATCTTGTTCAAATGATTCATTATTAACTCGTTGTTAAGTTTTGAGTTAATTTATCATTTGTTAAGTTGGCAATAAGAGGATAATCGTAAAAGATTTGTCATTTCATTCAAGATAAGTGGGAAAGATGACATCGATTACATTTTTCATAATCCTCAGCGTGAGGCCTTCTGATGACTCCAGGACTCGGAATTCGAAGATTCCCGACTCCGAATAGACAACACCGACTCGGACCCTACACTACTTATTGACTCGAGGGGGACTTGACAAGGGTCAGACCGGATCTCACTCCTTCTTGCCGTTGCCCCGGGAGTAGCAGCCTTGTCGGGCGTTGTCATTTGATTGTGCACTCATGATCATTATTGCCTTTGTCGACACCAATTCCATAGGAAGTACTTACCGATCTCGATTGCACTTCCTTTCCGAACTTAACTTCATCCATTCAGACTCTCCGGGCAAGAGGACCGCTCAGGCTTTCAAAGATCTCGAGATACGCCTCTCTTCATCCCAAAAGTCTTCTCGGCTTGTTCACTCTTCTCTCTACCTTTTCCCAAACAGGGGTTGGGAATGATCCTGAGTAGTAAGAGCCATTACAAACACATTATGCTCACATGGGTAATGAAGGGTTCTCGAGAGACTTTCATTAACATGGCTTGTTTTACTTCAAACTCGCAGCCTTCATAAGTGAGCCTTTCTTCCGTAATCTTGACCATGGTTACCGGTTCGATGTCGTAGAAAAGAGGCCGAGCTCGACAACATTAACGAAATCAGCTCCGACTACGGGTCCAAACTGTCCCTCCACGGCGGCGGCATTAATCGATCTTTCCATTTCCCTTGTAATTCAAAGATAAGGAATATTGAATTTCAGATATCTATGACCTCTCGGATTTCCAAAACCATTTCCATTCGTTCCTCCGAACTCGATCATGTTGACTCGATTGTTAGCGTGAAAGAGGATTCTTGACCACATTGGGACCCCGAGGTGGTTCTAACTTGCCTTCTTCAACTAGGCGAGAGATCGTGAGCTTCGTGTAGGTGCAATCATTAGTGTTATGGCCATGATAATTGTGAAAGCGACAAAGTGTTTGGTCTCGTCCATTCTCGATACCGGGGTTCCCGGGTTTCCAGCTTCCAAAGGTCTCGATGAGTCCTCGGGCTACCAAACCGTCGAAGACCTTTTCTAGTGGCATTCCGAAATCTTCAATGCAGATAGAAAGGGAGCTTTGGCTTTGCAGCCAGCCTTGGCCTCGCATTCCGTCCCGCTTTCTCATTCTCGAATGTAATTAACCGCCGCCAATCACTTCTTTTCCTTTCACGGATGACACTGGGGCATTTGACACCGGTGCTTTGTAGCGGTAAGAACTGGCTGCCTCGCGGCCGGGGCCATATTGAAGGCATTCTCAAACTCGGGTGCCTGGCAGATTTACCATTGCCCGAAGGTCGTGATAGTAGTAATTGCCAATTTGAACTCTTAGTTGAGGTTTCAAGCAAGATTGGAAGATCTCCATCTGCTCCTCTTCATTGAGCGGGGTCATCATTTCACCGAGCTTCCAATTCCATCTCTTGTAGAATTCACTTACCGGCTCATCCGAACGTTGTAGGTACCCCGTAGGTCATTCCTACTGGTTTCCCAATTCAAATTGGCCTTATACTTTTCTAGGAACGCTTCCTTGATCTCGGTCCCAAGTAGCTCGCCTCGGTTTCACATGCAGAACCACCTAAGAGCCGAACCTTTTAATGATAACCGAAAATGATCGGCCATTTGTTGTCGTGTACAATCTTTGGCTCTCATGGCAAGAATGTAGCTTTCAATGTGAGTCCTGGACAATCCGCGCCGTTGAACTTTTCAATTTCTCGGCATTCGGAATTTTGGAGGAGAGGGACAACTTTGGCCGGGATCAAATGATCCGGTATGTCATTCCTCTTGGTGTCTATTTCCCCAAACTTCTCTTGCATGGACCTAACTTGTTCCATTAGCCAAGCCATGTCTGAGTCGGGGGATGGTTTAGGATTGCTCGATTCGAGAAGGCTTATCTCGACTTGGGTGGAAGGACAAGAGGGTGGCACAAAGGGTAGCCGGTACCAAGGCTCGGGATCTGGAGGGGAAGTAAGTGTAAACTTGACCAGGTCCCGTGTTCCCGTGAGACCGGCCTGAGGCATAGGAATTAGGCTCATAATTTCCGAAGTAGGAAAAGGATACTAACCTCCCGGGGTCCCGTGGGCAAAGTTGGAGGTGGAAGATCTGGTCAGGGCAGGACATGAATTGAAAGGGTCATTGAGCTGATTTTGAGGCCTAGGAATGCCCGGGATGGCCCATACCGAGGAGAGGGAGTGAATCCCATGGGGTAATGCAGAGGCCGCGTAACCGGGATAGCCGAGGCGTTTGCTTTCGTTGATAGGGAACAAAGCCGGGTCTCATTTGAGGAGGTGAGGGTGTTGGGATCCCGATGGCTTCGAGATGTTGGAAAGGACTCAAGAGGGGTAATCCCGGATAAGGGATCGTATGAGGATGGAGGAGGGCATTGGTTATAGGTTGATGGAGCCGAGATGGCCGCTTCGGGAGGCTCATCTTCTATCATCACCAAGGAACCGCTGGGCTCGACCACTATTTGAACTCCATGACGGCGAAGCGCTTCAATGAGCGTGGCTTGCTGTTCCTCATGGGCCTTACGACCGTTTTCCAGGGCTAAGGTTAGCTCTTCTTCCCTAGTCATCCGGTTACCCAAACCAAGATCAAGTTGCCAAATCGGTCATTCCGACTCTCTCGAACCGATGAAACCGAGGATTCTCGCGAACCGCTCGAGGATTCTCGCGCTAACAAGTCGCCGACCCTGTTCTCACCCACTTCTTTCTCGCCATGCGGGAAAGGGATAGGAAAGGTTTAGACTGGGTAGGTGTTTAGCCGAAGGCTCGTGCAATATGCAAATTAGAATCTTCAAGTTTACTTAAAATGTTGTCTTTTATTAATATCTATTTGGTTGGAAAAGGGGTTCTCGCCCTTCTTTTTCACAACTACTCTAGATCCCGGATCGCCGGGTTCCGTCACTACGTCTATAAGCCCCTCGTATTCCACCTCGTATTTCGACCTCCCAGGTGGACACCCGGCGAGGGTCCTATAGGGCACGCGGATCCCACCGACCGAGAGTAAAGAACGCTCCTATCGGGTCTAGCGGGTCATAGGACCTTTCAACGCACGAGCGATGCGGATTATAGTCAAGGCAATACCGGAAAGTCTCGTCTCTCGCCTCGACGGATCTCGATGAGTTTCGCTGAGCGAATGACGGTTTTTTGACTTTCGGTAATGTCCGAGAATATAATAGGCATGGGTCGGGCGGCAAAAGCCGGATGACACAAAGGTCACATTGAACTTCGTTGCATACGCAAAGGCGTGAGTCGAATCGAAGTCAATGCCGGCCAAGATCTTCGCCAATTTTTCCTTGTCGGAATTTTGCGCAGAGCTTCGCTGAGCGAAAGATCTTTTGATTTTTGGCAAAGACTCTGGTCTTGACTCTTACGCATTCCGTGCGGGTCAAGGTCAATAGTCAATGCCTGAGTCAAGATCCCACCGATTTTTCCTTGTCGGAATTTCGCGTAATTTCGCTTGAGCGAAAATCTTGGCTTCCGTTATGAGCTAAGGCTTGACCTTTACGTGGGTATGCAACCGGGCTATATGACACGGACTAGACCAAAAACCAACCAAAAGTCACGGTTTTTTGAAACGTGTGACACCTGACCGCGCATCGGGGTCGACACCGGCCGCCATGGGGAGGTCGGGATGATTCCGTGCGCGCCCGGAGCATCGTAAGGCCGTCCGTGGATCGCACTGAACCACCCTCGGGTTTGAAGGACGTGCGTGCAAAAGTGTACAGATATATCAAAGTGCGCGTAGTGTGCGGTCTCCTAAAAATGTTCCTTTTGAGTTAAAACAGAGATTTTCATAAATGTGTTTTAAAGGAATGATTTTCTGGACGGGGAAAATGCAACACATAAGCACGTAAATTTTCTCGGGAGCCCTGGGCCATCATGGAGCCGAGTAGCCCCAAGCCGCTAGGACTCGCTGTATTAACCATGATTTTTCCCGGTGGAATTGCCACCGAGGTCGCCCTGGTCGAATCCAATGAGGATTGAGCCGTACGACCGCATGGATCAATTTTCCAGTTCCACTCCTTTTGCTATTTTTCTAGTTGTTTCCCGTTCGAAGTATGCACAGATTCCAAGATGCAAATGATGCAATGCATGGTAAAGAAAGCAAGCATGATTAATGAAATCGGCGATGGGAGTCTAACCCGCTCAAAGGGAAAAGCTTTCTTCTATTTTTTTTTCAAAATTATATTTTTTCGAAAAGGGATACTGGTACGTGGGATTGTTAAACCACCGGTTATCCCAAGCCCCTGTTAGGAGCGATACAGAAGGGTAAGTGGTTTCCACCTATATACCAAGTATCGATTTTTTGTTTTGAAAATAAAGCTTTTCTCCTTTGGGATTATCCCCAATGAGTCGCCAAACTGTGAATGTGTGCCCCAAATTTTGTTTATTGGATTCACGCGAGTTTGAAGACATCCGAGTTATTTGAAAAACGGAGTCGCCACGCCATTTTGATTACCTCAAAACTTTGAAAAAAAGGTTTTATGGGTTCGGAGGTTAAGTTACCCCTTGGGAAGAACGTTTGGCGTTCACCCAAAGTGCCTTGCCGGAGCAAGTCTCCCGAGATTTCAGTAATCGTGTGTGCTTGCGTGCTTTCTTTTGTGTGCATGTGTTTGAGAGTAAAAGGGGGAATGTCCCAAGTTATCTTCCGGACGTACAAACCATTTGTTGGTTGTTGCTCGGGATTTCTTGGAATTTATGTATTTGGGATTATGATCCCGTCCTCATCTTATGACTTATGATCATCGCATTTTAAACCTCGGGACCCTCGGGACTTGCGTGATCGAGAGAATGACTCTCTTTTGGTCAAAGATGAGGTTCTTTAGGAAGGAATGTCCTTAGCCCATCAATCCTACGCTTTAAGACGGTCGAGCTCGTATAGAGGCTTTATACTCATTCTTAAGCGATAATCGGAGATATAGGGTTCAAGGTTATCCTTTTCCTAAAGAAATCATGAACCTTTAATGGAAGGAACGATGCAAAGATGAGAACTTTTACACCGGTCCGTTCCAAGGTTGGGGGAAAGGGGAATGCATGATGAAAATGACTCTTTAATGAAAAGATGACATTTTGGTTTTAGCAAATGATGCTTTTTGATTTAAAGGAATGATCTTTATTGCAAATGATGCGTAAAGATAGGATTTTTATGCAAATGATGCATTAAAAAGGGGTTTTGATTGCAAAGGATGCATTTTTATTGAAAAAGATTTGATCTTTATATGCAAATGATGCATAAAGATAACATTTTTATTGGAAGATAGGGGTTTTAGGTGCAAAGGATGCACCTTTATGAAAAAGACTACATTTTTATGACAAATGAGGTCTTAATGTATGCTAAGGGGAAGGGGGTGATAAAGAAATGATCTTTATGAATAAATGCCAAGTCCCAAGCAAGATATATGAATGCAATGAGCAAGTATATCAATTAAAATGCAAGGTTAGGGCGTGCGAGGTTACCAATCGTTTCCTTCGCTTCTTCAGACGGAGCTAGGAGGAGAGGTTCGTCTTGGGTCTTCAAGGAGGAGGGAGATGGCTTCTGAGCTTCTTCTTCGCCTTCTTGAGCCTTCAAGGGTGTTCTTCACGCCTTGATTATATTGCTATGGAGTGTGTGTGTTTTTGTTGTTAATTGTTGTTGTTTTGAAACGGGTAGAGGAGGGCTCTATTTATAGGCACCTGGATAAGGCTAATGAAGCCGTGCGGCCGCAGCCCTTGCAAATGAGGCCGTGCGGTCTTATCCATTATGACTCAAAGATTCTAGAACCATGCAAGGTGGCATTATTCTAGAGCCTTCCCTCCTAATTAAAAAAACGTGTTTCTTAATTAGGAAGGATTCCCTTCAGCCTTTATTTAATTAAACAGCTCCTAATGTTTCCTAACGCCGGGAAGGTCTGGGAATTACCGAAAACTTACCGAAATTGCCGGGAAAATTAACCTAAGGCATGAGCGATTTGGGTACTTGCGTATCGCGTCCGGCTGCGTTGGCCGAGCAAATCTAGGAAAACATCGTGCTCTTCGTCAGGAGAAGAGGGGTGCAGCAGTAGTTCCTCGAGGACATCCCATACGACTTCCATGCATTCAAAACGAGAATGACGGTGCTTGTTGACCTTTATCACAAAGATCTCTTCACTGGGCGGGGCCAGAGAGTTGGTTTGGAGAATGCCGACAAATCTCCGATTGGAGACTCGGGGTTTATGTGCCCGCATCATGGCGATATTCGCCGTTTCCTTCCAACCCGCTCCAAATGTTGGAAACGACAGCTTGAATTTGATGTATCGGACGCCTGTGGTCCGCCCGCTCGAGTACGTTTACATATTTAGCATCTCCGACTCGAGGGATTCTCGATGAGATTTGCCCCGGTAGTCCCTTGGTTGATTCGAAGGAGGTAACCCCGTGCCCGAGTGCGGACACGCTGCCACGTCTCGCTTCGTTTCCTATGAGGAAACTATCCCCTGGATGACTTCGAGATCTCCCCGCCTGCTAATGAACTTAACACACCGATGGAGAGTGGAAGCTATGGCTTTCATGTGGTGTAGCCAAGGGCGTCCCAAAAGAGCCGTGAACTCGGATGGAATGTCCATCACGTGGAATTTTGCCGGCACCATTTGGGTTTCGAACCGTAGTTCCAGAGTCACCGTCCCTGTGATGGGACGAGACGAGTTGTCGTAGGCCTTGATAGTCCGAGCCGACGGAATCAGATGGCTTTCATTGATGCGGAGAGCTCGCATCATGCCGAGAGGGAGAACATTAACGGCTGACCCGTTATCTACCAATACTCCGGGAGTGATATGGTGTTGAGCCTGAGAGTGATGTACGTAGCTTCGTTATGCCCCGAGGCATCTCTCGTAGGTCTTCATCACGTAACGTGATCATACCGCCATACAAACGGGAGTCGTAGATCTCGTCTCTATCCGTAGAAGGAGAGTCATCCAGCCCATCCGTTTCTGTCTTCCTCTTGCGAGGTAAAGCCTTTACTGAACCTCGGAGCGTGTTGAGGCTACCGTGGCGGTTGCCGCCCTTGGTTAGCACATTGATCGAGTGCGATTGCCAAGCCGACCTTGATCTTCCCTTTACCTGGCCCGGAGCTCTAAGCCGGACAAATTGAATCTTGGCCGATCCCGCTGGGGATTAGGCTTCGACCGGCGCAAGAAGATTACCAAGATCTCGAGGTATTCCGTGTCCTGTGGTCTGAATTCCGGGTTTCAGCTGGGACTTTTCGGCTTTCCCCACCCCCGTCTCGGCTTCTAAAGCCGCATGGCCTGGAGGCAAAGAGGACTGGCCGGAGTACAAGACGTAGTAGTCGAACCTCCCTAAGGTTCTCCGAGTGTACCTACACCGGTGTCCCCGCCTTCGTATCTTTCTCTCGCCTGCCGCTGAGAGGATTTCTTCTTTTGTTTTCTGAGGATTGCTCCTCGACAGCTGACTCGTACTGTGCAAAGTGAGCCGCAAACATCGTAGCCGATGTGGACATTAGAGGAGGATCCGCCGAAAGAGGCGGAGAAACCGGTTCGTGGCACTCTTCTTGGGCACCCACTCAATGGAATTCACGCCGTTATTGTTCGAAAAGGGGTTCCCGATCGTATTGGCCCACTGGGCGCTCTAACTTGCCTTCTTCTATCAAGTTCGATTTTGTATCGTAACCCCAAACAAGCTGTCAAGTGGTATGGCCGTGATACCGATGGAAGGCGCAAAGATTTGCTCTTGTCCGCATTGGCTACGGGAATTTTGGGTTTGTAATTGGCAACGGGCTTAAGGAGACCCTCCGATTAACCCTTCCAAGATCTTGCTCTGGGCATGTCCAACTTGTCGAAGTGTACGGCCGCTTCGAGTAGAATTGTTGCTTTGCGGGACCGGGTTTCGTTACCCGACCGTTATCCCCGATGGACGTAGCCGACAGACGTATCTTTCCCTTTCACGGGGCCTGCGGGATCAATGCAACCGCCGAGCGGTATTCGTATGGCCGTGGCAAGAGCCAACTTTTCCTTGAGATCCTTCTCGAACCGTGAGCCGGCATTGACCATGGCCCGAGATCCGGGAAGAAATTGTGACTGTGAGAGTTCTCGATGGACGGTCTTAAGCAGACTTCAAGATCCGCATATGTTCGTCTTCGAGAGCGGCTCCATGATCTCGGAGAGTTTCCACCCATCTCTTGTAGAATTCCCCAACACTTTCATCCGCTTCGCTCGCGGGTGATTAAGTCCTCGCGACTTGTTTCCCACTCTAAGTTGGATATGTACTGCTCCAGAAGATGTTACTAATCCGTTCCTGTGTGTGGCGATCCGCAGCTCGACCCTCGTAAACCATCGTAACGCCGAACTTTTAAGCGTATGCCGGAAGTGGTCGGCCATTTGCCGGAGGGTTGCTCCTTTTGCTCTCATGCCGAGAACGTAGGTGTCGACGTGCGTTTGAGGACATTCGGTTCCGTCGAATCGGTCCATCTCCCAGCATTCCTCAACTTCGGGCAGGAGAGGCGTGACCATTCCCTGATCTCGCGGATTTGAGCGTTTCCCGCTTTGAGCCGCTCATGGTGTCTTTCGTGTCTTTCATTTGCTCGACCATCCAGCTAAGGTTGGGTCCAAGGGTGGACTCGTGAGGCTCGGCGCCGGTGCTACCACGTGAGCGATAGTGATTGGAGGTGGAAGGCTTGGTATATGAGAATATACGGGGGCCTTTTCGAACCGTATCGGGGTTTGTCCCCGGTGTTTAGGGATTCGTGTATAGGCAACGGGACGAACCCGGGAGGGTATTGAGGGATATTGGCATCCTCGAGATGGTCCAAATGGGGTGCGCCGGTGGTATTGAGTGATAGGAGTAGCACCGGGCCGACCAAAATGGCAGTGGTTGCCCCGAGAGGTGGCAACATGGAGCCTAGGTCGGCCTGCTTCCTTGGTTGGAAGGCATCCCGTAAGTTGGCGGGGAGGAACCCGATTGAAGGTTTGGTGAACTGGTTTCGGGGAATCGTCATCCTCGACTGTGACAAAAGTACCGTCTCGACCGGGGATAGCCGCTATACCACGCTCATTCGTAAGTTGTACCACGAAATTCCGCCGATCTTCTTCTCGCCTCTTGTGAACCTCACAAGCCCGGATGGCTTCTTCCAATGTCATATCTCGTTACCGGTGGCGGGGTCCTTCCCCGTCACGATTTCTCTGAGCTAGACATGTCGGAAATTCCGCCGAGGGAACCGAGGGAACCGAAGAACTATCCGACGCCGCCGTTATGGTGATCCCGGCAAGGCGCCGACCCGGAAATCTGAACCACTTTCGCTCGCCGCAGTGGAACGAAAGGAAGGGTTTAGGCTTCGAAAAGGGTATTTGGCTCAAGGTTTTCGGGCTTGTGCAATGTGCAGTTACCGATTAATGTTTACTTAAAGCGCGTTTTCTCAGAGTCCTAATCGGTTGGAAAAGAGCGGGTCTTCTTTTCGCAACTAATCCTAGAGCTCTAATCAGTGGATCTCGTCACTACGCTTATAAGCCCCTCGTTTCCATCAGATCATCTTTCTCAGACGGACTATCCCGAGCGAGGTCTGATAAGGCAAGCGAGTTCCACCGACAAAGGAAAAAGTGAACTTAAGGCTAGCTGATCACGCAAACTTTCAACGTGTGTGACGTACGGGCCACAGTCGAAGTCAACGTCCTTAAGTTAAGGCGGGGATCGTACCAAAATTTGGGCATGACCTCTCCTGACTCTCTTGTGCGAGAGACCTTAGCTTTTTAGCGTTGGCCAAGTTGTGGCTGGCACGATACATACGGCGAGGTTTGGTGACATGGCGTCACATTGAACCTTCGGGTATATTTTTCGACAGAGCTCCGCATCAAAGTCAAGGCTGAAAAGCTCAAGACTTCGGGTCGGGAACGACCTTTGGTCTCAAACTCTCGAGCTTGACTCGGAGCGGGGGCCCGACGTGAAAAATATACACTTAGGCTTTATGACACGAGCTAAGCCAAAAACCAACCGGGGTCTTGGAGAAAGTGTGACACAAAGAGTGCATGGCTTACACGGGCGAGGATGGGATGTTTGGGACGACCCCGTGCGCCCCCGAAAGGTGTCTGGCAGACCAATCGGGGTGCAACTGATAAGGCCATCCCGGGTTAGGGGTTGTAGTGTGCAGTGTACCGAGGCGCAAGTGCACGTGAAGTGCGGTGTTCCGAGGCAAGTGCGCGTAGTGTGCGGTCACTAAAATTCTTTTCCGAGTAAAACAGATTTTTTCGTAATGTGTCTTAAAGAATTTATGATGCACAGCTCAAAAGACAAAGATGAAAATCAAACATGAATGGGAATGCACAAACATGGTAAGATTTTGAAAAGTTGACAATGTAATGCCTTTTGAAAAAAACCGTTCGAGGTTTAAAGTAACACACACACGAAAACGAGGAAGGGTAAACGAAAGTTTGACCCACGGAAGGCTTTTTAGAAAACAACGGTAGTTTTGAAAAAGTATCTTTTCCCAATGGAGTCGCCAACCGAAATCACCCGGGATTTCGCGCGGCGCGAAACGCGGTTGTCTTTCGCGGGGGTTGGTGTCTCGAGACCTCGCTTCATGGGAAGGAAAATGAGGAGTCGCCACGCGGTTTTTGTATTTTGAGCCCAAACGTTGAGAAACGGCTTTAGAAAATGGTGTCGTTTTTATTGGTAGCAAAAACTTAGGAAAAGGCTTTGAAAACGGGGATCATTTTTATTGGCAGCAAAAACGAGTAAAAAGCTTTTTGTACCAGAGATTATTAGGTTCGGAGGTCAAGTTACGTTTCGGGTTGAGTATTACGAGATTGCCCGAAACGCCTCGCATGACGAGTCTTTTTACCTTTCTCGAAATCGTGTGTGTGTGTGTGTGTTTTGAAATGGGGGCTTGAATGACAAGCTTAATCTTGGTTTGAATGACAAACGTTGATTAGGTGACTTTTGAAAAGACGAGCGTTTGAATGACAAACGTCGGTTTTGAGTTTGAAATGAGCGTTTGCGTGGCAAACGTCAATTTTGAGTTTGAAATGAGCGTTTGCGTGGCAAACGTCGATTTTGAGTTTGAAAAGGAGTTCGAAGGTCAAACTCCGGTTTTGAACCGGAATGTCATTGTTAACGATTTTTACGGGAAAAAACGTATTAAATGATTTTAAGTGTCAAATGGCGGCTTTTAGTTTGAAGATGAGCATTCGGAGGCCGAACGTCATTTCGCGCGTTTTGAAAGAGAGTTCGACGGACGAACTCCGGTTTTGAACCGGGCATTACATTGTTAACGATTTTTACGGGAAAAATGCGTATTAAATGATATGCGATCAACGAATCGGGTTGCGACTCGGACTTTGAAAAGTAAATACTATCACGATCCAAACGGGTCGGACTTGTAAATGACAGTATTTAAAGTGCGGTATCAACGGAATCAAACGATCCGGATTCGTAAATGACGATCAACGAGGCCAAACGGCTCGGATTTGTAAATGACGATCAACGAGGCCAAACGACTCGGATTTGTAAATGACATAAATTAAAATGACGATCGACGGATCGATCGATCCGGAATTGGTAAATGACAATAAAAGTAAACGGAACGGGGTCGGAACGCCGTTTTAACCCGTGATTACTTCTCTTACGGAAAGAGAAGAGGATCGAGGGGCTAAAACGTATCGGACCCCGTTAGACGGAGGCGTCTACATTTCGATAATGACGTTCAAAACGGTTGTAGCGACTGGCGCGTAAACCGAGACGGAACGAGAGATTTAGAGAGAGGGAGTTATACCTATGGCTAGGGTTGACTCCTTTGGCTCGGGAGGTGTGTACGGGACACGGAAAGTGATTCGAAAGGTTGTTTCGAAGTAGTAAGGTGCGTATTTGATCGAAATACGAAGGTTTCACGCGAATCGAGACGAAACGGGAGCTCAGAAGGGGTGAAAACTGCTTAGGCCGTGGGGGTGGTGATTTTTTTTGGAGTGATTTTGGTCCTTTTTTTTTTGGCTTTGACAGCCATTTCTATTTATAGGTGAAAAATGCAGTAGGAGTCCGGACGGACTTGGACTGAATCCAGGGGGTTTTTGGGTATTTTGGAAATCTGGGGGACTTGGCCGGCAATTTCAGAAAAGTGCACAGGAGTCCCAATGACTAGGCTTGCAAATCAGGGTATTTTGGTCTTTTAGCCTTGATTTGTGATTGAAGGGTGACTAGAGGGAGGTGGCATGGCCGCCACGTGCCCTCTCGAGTCACCAAATTTTATGGGAATTCGTTCCTCGGTCCCGCTTTGTTCGTTTTTAAAATAACAAACCGAAAAATGTCCAAACGCCCGGAAAGTGCCGGAAAATGCATTTTTCAGTGGAAAGCCATACTTTTACGTGAGATGACACGTGTTAAGTACGGTTCGATGTCTGGATGCACGGCGCCCGGGACGTCTCGTTGGCACAGCAACGGAGAGTTTAACGAGTTCCGGTTAACCTGGAGCGGGCCAGTTAACGGATTTCGGTTAACTTTCTGACGGATTTGGACGATCCAGATTTGGGTACTTACAGCTTCGTTTGGGGCTCTCAAGTACTCTTGCTCGTACAATTGAATGACCCCCTTACAGAATCTCCGTAATGCCTCAAACGTTGTAGTTTTCCCTATTTTAATGTATTCATCAATAGAATCAGCGGACATACCATATGCTAACAATCGCATGGCTGCGATACATTTTGCTAATGGAGATAGGCCTTCTCTGCCGGAACAATCGGATCCTTGTGTGAAGTACTTGTGTGATGATGTCGCCCGATTTTCATTTTTTGAAAAATCAAACGGAGTCGCCAAGCCGTTTTTAGTTTTAAGGGCCAAAACTTTGAAAAATGCCCAAAATTGAGAGATTTGGGTTCGGATGTCACGTTACATTCCGGGAAGAACGTTAGGGTTCACCCGGAATGCCTCGTAAAACGAGTCTTCCTAATTTAAAACCATTTGTGTGTGTGTGTGTGTGTGTGTTTTTCAAAAGGAGTTTTCTGGAAATAATAGTTTTGACTGTACCGGACTGAAATTTACCAAAATAATGTGCTTCTGTGAGTGAAAAATGACTGAAAAACGAAAATGTATGTCCCCACTACAACAAAAATGGGCTTTCACAACGTTTTTTAAACGTTGTTAAAGACCTTTGACAACGTTTTTGGAAACGTTGTGTCATCCACCGTTGTCTTAGGTCCCAGTCTAAGACAATGTTTTATAAACGTTGTAATAGGGTCTAAGACAACGTTTTAAAAACGTTATCATATCTTTGACAACGTTTTCATAAACGTTGTAATAGAGTCTAAGACAACTTTTTAAAAAAGTTGTCATATCTTTGACAACGTTTTTCATAAACGTTGTAATAGGGTCTAAGACAACATTTTAGAAACGTTGTAGAAAACCTTAAAACAACGTTTATAAAAACGTTGTCCTATCTTTGACAACGTTTTATAAACGTTGTTTTAAGGTTTTCTACAACGTTTCTAAAACGTTGTGAAAAGTTTTTTCTTTATTTTTAATAAATTTTGTTTTTCTGAGCTTTCCCTAATTCACATTCAACCTATGTGCTGGAACAATTCGTAAAAGCACTAGTCACACCAAATATAAATAAAATTTATTTCTTGTTTACTTTACAAATTAATTCCACGTACAATTTATATAGAAACAAAATTGTAAAAGTAAACCAACATCACAAATATGTCTTAAAGGGAAATTTCAAGACAGAACATAAAGAAAATGTAAGTTCTTTTAAATATCTCAAATTTTCTACCTCCAACAGTGCTTGAATTGCGAAACCCGTATCCCATAGTTGACTTCCAAAGCTCTGCATTTTCATTCCGTCCTCAGCAACCCATAAATAATAGTGATCGGACCAACAAACCGTTTTCCGAACACCATCTGACAGTAACACCACATCTTTGCTGCATTCACGAGACATTCAACATTATACAGAGGTATACATACACATAAATATATATAGATATGTAGAACTGAGTCTTGAAAAGTCAACTCACTGGGATGCATTGGAAGGAAGGACGGAAGGATCCAAAACTCCGATGGCATTGGGTTGCTTCCTGACCACTTCGTCCTCCCCTTCGTCCAGTTAACAACTTCATCCTCCAAGTAAACCTAAATAATCAAAAAAATTATGAAAATATAATTAATGACATATGATAAACATATTTGAAATTGAACTAAATCAACGACTTCAAACTAAAACACAGCATCGATAGTAACTTCTGCAGGACAGGTAAAAATCCAAAAACATACAATTACTAATCTCTTGCAGATAAATGCTATATCAGGACAGAATTATATCAGCTTCAACATTTTTTCATTCACATTTACTTACAGAATTTGTTTGCAATTATATATTTACATGTTGTTCTTGAGAACCGCTCTTTCATCCTATATGTTGAGCAAACCATTTTCACGTGCATATAAATATAACATTATCACAAAATGAAGTTCAAGTCAATATAACGGAAATAATGACTATTAATTTGGGAAAAACTTGTAGAAAAGCAACCATATTCCCATCCATTTGATCTTTTGAGCAATTTTATTTATTATTAATTTATTTGGATAAGAAGATCCTTTAAGCATATTCATTTGATCCTCTAAGCATATTCCCATTGGTGTGTATGTGTGTGTGTGTGAGAGAGAGAGAGAGTAGGTGGGAAAAATGGAAGGTGCATTGTCGCATTCAATCTTGCTCCAAACATTGATTCCTTAATTAACTTGGGCTCCTCTCCAATTTCCCGTCCTACAAAACAAAGGAAAACCTCTGCATCCATTTTCCATCCTTTCAGTTTGATACTCAGCAAAACTAGCATTATTTTCTATTCAATGGGCACAGTTGATACTAATACACAAAAGAACTGTGAACGCAATGTTAGATATATATAAAGTTGATAAGTAACCTGGGATAAGGATTCCCCTTCACAACTTTCTGCCCGTATTTTCTCCAGCGAAAGCCATCACCTTTAATCTCAGAATCGATTGGATTTTGAACAACAAAGCGAGGATCTTGGGCACTCTCACCTGAAATCACTCATTCATTGGACTGATTCAGATTTTTCCTGTAAAAGAGGAAAGAAATAAAGGTTTTATCGCTCTTGAACTTTTGAAGCAAAACAATCCTAAAATGGAATATCCATCTATCAAGTTAAAGCTAACATCAAGTTTATCAAGGTAATAACCCACATTGGTAAAACTAAACAAGATTCTCTCCAAGCAAATGAAGAACCAGTGCCAGTGACAAAAAGCTACAAAATACAAGCTTATTGGCAGTCAGTAACTAATATACTGAATGAGAAGTTGGAAAGAACTGAAATGATCCATACCAATCTTGGATATAAATGCGAGCAAATATATCAGAGGCCAACAAAGATAACTACCTTTGGCAAAGTAAATTAACAGAATGAAGTGCATGAGGCGACCGAGCACCAAACTTCAGGCACGAATGGAACGGGCTGGCCGGGAGGAGTACCTTCGAGAACAACGGCGGCATGATATGTATTCTTTCAAAATAAAACAAACAAATATAATCATATACATAATGTACATAAATATAATCCATACCAATCTTGGATATAAATGCGAGCAAATATATCAGAGGCCAACAAAGGTAACAAACAAATCAGCGGAGGTAGGAGTTCTAACATGGGTACTAATGAAAACATCCAAAAAACTGACATCGAGGCCATGCTCATTTTTCTATAAATAAAAGAAGCGAGATTATTATTTTGAAATGGTATAAATGCAACATTTAGCTTCCCATATTATCCTTGTGATAAAAATGTGTTCTCTTTAATCACTAAAGTTGTGAGTATAATATTTACTTTCATTAGGATTTAGGGGTAATCTTAGAAAAGAAAACATGCACTACATTTACACTAAAATCATGGATTTCATAGAATCAACATGGCTCCTAGCTAACATACGTACATAAACTTATTTAAAAGCATGCATACTCTACATTTAAACTAACACCCCATGTATTTCTTATCATTTACACTAACACCCACCAACAACGTGCATATAACTGTCCTGTTTGGTTTCAAAGTCAATTAAGCTAAAACCATGGATTTTATAGCATCAACATGGCTCCCAGTTAACATACGTACATAAACTGATTTAAAAGCATGCATACACTACATTTAAACTAACACCCCATGTATTTCTTATCATTTACACTAACACCCACCAACAACGTGCAAACAACCGTCCTGTTTGGTTTCAAAGTCAATTAAACTAAAACCATGGATTTCATAGCATCAACATGGCTCCCAGCTAACATACGTACATAAAATTATTTAAAAGCATGCATACACTACATTTAAACTAACACCCCATGTATTTCTTATCATTTACACTTACACCCACCAACAACGTGCATACAACCGTCCTGTTTGGTTTCAAAATAGTGAAATTGACTAGATATCTTGTACGAGACTACGTGTCTCGCATGAGACAACCCTTGAGAAAGGTTGATTTCCTTTCCTTTTTGACTTCGATCTCTTTTTTGTCAACAACTCAATTCGAGATTTACTTGATTTGTGAACATTCTGGAACTTTCTAGACCGGTATCCCTCACCTTAAAGTGATTGATTCTTTCCATACTTGTGTTTTCTATTCTTGGTAGACAAGTAATCCTCACCTATAAATACAAGGCAGACTCCCTTGGATTTGTGCTGTTCCTCGACACCTAAAATAAGTTTTTGTTGCGTCTTTCCCTGAAAGAGCAAACAAAACAACCCTAAATCTCTCCTAAATTCGGATCTAGTATTAAGATTGACAATTTAAATTCAAGCCTCTTTGTCCAAGCTATCCATTGAAGTCCTCGAATTACAAGTTAAACTTCCTTTAATTTTTCATTCTCTTCTCATTTATTCTATTTGATCTTTATAGTAATGTAATCCCATTAAACCTAGGATCGGCCTAGAACCTCTCCAAATCATGGAGATGGTCTCGAAGCATAACGATCTGACATCTCAACTAATTAACATAAATTAATTGGTTGATTGCATGTTTTAACGATTTTTCTTAAATTGATTATTTGAATAAATTAGTAAATTCCTAGAAGCAAGACAAATCATAAGATTGGGTATGATTAGTGCTACATGACCTTTTAATCATATAACTTAACACCCGAACCCATGAAACTTGAATTAAATTGGTTTTTTTATATTTTCTTGAAATAATATAGGTGGTGACTCAAAATTAAAAAGAGGATTAAAAATAATAAACATGAATGTTTTTCTCACATTTGGTGGAGACGCTATTGGGAACAGTATATAAGTGGGTTAGACTTGCATGATATAGGATTTGACTAAATTGTTTTTATTTTCTGCTAAATCGAAAAAAAAAATGCAATCTGGACCGATGTGTCGTTCAAGACAACTTGTCTCACGCGAGACAACTTCTCAGATTAGTTTGATTTCTAGTTTCTCTTGTTCTTATGAGAAGCCTAAAAACTCGATTTGGACTGGTAAAGGGGGATCCCAAAAATCGATATTCGTAGAGTTTCTTCATCTTAGTACCTTCATATCGATGGGAAACTCGAAATCAATCATAGTTTTCTTATGCTAAATCTCTTTTGCATGAAATTATTGATTGAATGTTGTATGAATGAATGGTTAGTGATTGGTTTTTGGATTAATTATTGGTCATATTTTATCACTCCCTCTCTCTCTCTCTCTCTCTCTCTCTCTCTCTCTCTCTCTCTCTCTCTCTCTCTCTCTCTCTCTCTCTTTTATGTGGAACTACATAGGCCTGATTCTTCCTAATTTGGGAGAAACGTAGGCAACCACTTGTTGCGAACCATTATTTGATTTCAAAAAAAAATCTCTGATTTCTATCACCTAGATTAACTCACACATACATGCACTCATATTATCATTGCAATATATAACCATTTATTAACCTGGGGTCCCACACTGAGGACGGATGTCAGTCATCTTTATCACCAGCCTTTACAAAGTTGGTGCACCCCACTCCGCGGTTCGCTATCATATGACTGTCACACTGTGGGGAGCCTGAGATGTAAGCCTGTATAAACCACATGCATCGTTCTAGGTGTCTTTAAAAAACTCCTTTGATCGGTCGGTTGATCTTTGGGGTCCCTTTACGTCTTTGATCAAGAGAAATCCATGTGTAATTGACTATGTGAAGGAACTAATGAATGTCCCTTCAGATTATATCCCTTTGAATTGTCCTTAATGAGAAAATATCATTCACAACGTTTCATTACATGGGGCTTCGTCTTACAAAGAATGAAGTGATCACTAGGTCGTTAGGTTTGGATTTGAATGGTGGATTCAGATGAAAATGTGGGACCTTTGCCCAATATTGTCCATTTTAGGGAGTTCAATACAGGTGGAATACAAGAGGCTTACATTCTAGGGTTACGAATCCACTATTTCAAGACTTAGGTAGAAACCCCCAAAAACGAATTTACCTCCGTTCGATCAGATTAGAAATTAAAATTTGGGCAGTCATATGTGTGTTGTCTCGTGCGAGATAACCTTGTCTTGTGCGAGACAAGTGTCATGTTCTTTATGTTTTGTCAAAAAACCCTTTAAGCCTTTATTCAGCCGACTTGTTGGGACTCGACAAGGATTTAACACAATAGCTACACATCTATTTCCATCGTCAAAGCAACTAGTTTATTCAAGACTCTCCCAACACAATATCCAGTGAAACCAACACTCAAGATGTCAATGGAGCTAAAGCTGACCTCCTAGAAGCTCGGCGAGTTATGGAAAAGCAAAAGTCTCAATTTAGAAACTGAAAAGAGGGCCTTAGCTGAAGATACGATGACTTGGTTTGAAGTTGAAAGAAAAACCCAATTTGAAGAGATGAAAGCCGCGGTGGAGGAACTTCATGAATTGAAGCTTAAAATGGCTAAGAAAGTCAAGGACACCTCCAAAGACGAGGTCACCTACACCAAGAAAACTAAGAAGAGTAGGAGGTCTAGAAAGAACTACCAGTCAAGCTCATACTCATCCTCCTCCTCCGATAACGAGGATAAGGTCTCTAAGAAAGAAGGTAAGGGTGAGACCAAGAAGTCTAATGAGCCCATTACCATGGAAATTCTAGAGAAGAATCTCGCCTCCCTTGATGCGACCAAAAGCTCATTGACTTCAAATGATTTGGACACACTACGATAGTCTATCTCTAAGCTCCCTCACAAATACAAAGCACCCGATGTTTTCCAAATTCAATTGTACCACTTGCCTTAAAGCTCCCATCAAGATTCACACTTGGGCTATGCTACCAATGGGCATTGATGATCACATGCTAGCCCAATACTTTCCTCAAACCTTAGAAGGTGTTGCAAAGGATTGGTATATGTCACTCCCATTGCCTATTAGACTTGATTGGTCTCTTGCAAGTAGGACGTTCCAGAAACAGTTTAAAGATAACTCCACTTATCGCCCTACTAGGAGGGACCTTGAACAAACTAAGCAATATCACAATGAGTTCTTTTTTTATTTTGTTAGAAGGTGGAGAGCTAAGCTTACTGAGATTGTTGGTAGGCCTAGTCTTGAACAACAAATCAATCTTTCTCCAATGTCTTCGCCGAGGAATTCGAAGATAAACTAGTGGGCAATTAGTTCCCCAGTTTTATTGAGCTCTATAAATCCAGAATTAGGATTGATGACCTCATCAAGCACAGGAAGGACATCAAGAAGGATAGTGGTTTCGCTACAACACAGGGCCTTTCTCTAACGCCAAAGATGCTTCAGTCGTTGCATTTAGCCATCCCGGTACCGAAAAGTACTATGTTGTGCCTCCTCCTCAGAAAAAGAAGAAGGATTAAAACTATGACAAGCTTGAGTGAATCACACAAGAGGGTCACTTTGACATCCTCGTTAAAGATGGCAAGGTTAAACCAAGAAAGGATCGTCCGCCAAGGAAAGAACTCCATGCCAATCATGCTCATCACCTCTTCTGCAAGTTCTATAATGCCACCGGTCATGACACCAACTCTTGTTACCACTTGAAGGATGTGATCCAAGACTTAATTGATAAGAGGGAGATAAAAATTCCTAATGTTGTTAACAACCCTCTTCCTAATAATGGGGGTGTGAACGTTATAGATTTAGGAAATGATGTTGAGGATCCTACTCGTCTGATAACACTTGTGGACGAGAGTATTCCAGTTTTTAATAGTGATAGTTATTTTTGTTACATATTGTCTTCGGACAAAATCTTTGAAGAAAGCCGAAAAAGAAACTATCAACTTATTAACTCGATTCGGACGAGTGATCATAAATAAGGATCCTAGAGAAAAGGAGCTTAAGAAAACAAAGGCTTCACCACCTGTCGAGCCTGATGATCCTCTTCTTGCTTAAATAAATAAAACTCAAAAACACCGTGATATTCTATCTAAGGCCTTGTCTCAAACCATTGTGCCGAATGATACCACATATAAGCTCACCCTTATGATTGGTATTATATAGTTCGGCAATGTCATCAACTTTACTAATTTGGACTTTCTACCTTATAGAACGGATCATTATGAGGCCTTGTACATTTCTGCAAAAGTACTTGGACACCGCATGTCTCAAATTTTGATAGACAATGGTTCGGCAATTAACATTTTACCAAAGAATGTCCTAACCACTCTTGGACTTGGAGCTAAAGATTTGAAGTCGTATGGGCATACTGTGAGAGGATATGACTGCACTGCAAGAGCTTCTTTTGGATCAGTTACACTGCTAGCCGAAATGGGTCAAATTACACTGAATATCGAACTCCAAGTCATTGATATCCCGACCTCATTCAATCTACTCTTGGGCGGACCATGGCTACACAGAATAGGGAGAATCTCTTCTTCTCTCCACCAGTACGTGAAATTCAAGCCCGACAACATGATTGTAACAGTGCATCGAAAAATAATAATTGATAGTCCTATCTTAGAAACACATCACGGGGCTTCTAATCACTTGTTCAGTGGTTTTGAAATCAAGAAATCAGGCATTTTCCATACGATAGAAGTCTGTAATTAGAATGACTACTCAATGGCACCATGGATTTGGGGCAGCCTTCCAATCTTCCTAATGATGTAGAAAATAGGTTATTTTCCATGTATGGGGCTTGGAAAAAATCTCCAAGGTATATTAGAACCACCACCTGTCGTTCTACCTCACACCAAACATGGTTTGGGATATAAACATAATGAAGAATATGAGTCTGATTAAGAGTGGACTTGTAATGCATTCTAATGGAACGGGATATCCTATAGAACTCCCAACATTTCCTCTTACCACAAGACACCCAATGGATAATTTGTCAAAGAGGGGAAAGATGTCCCATACTTTATATTTCCTGAGCCTTAGGTTGATGGCAAGTGCAAGATCCATCTGGGCTTTGAGATCTTTGAAGACTGTGATCCTTATTATTTTAAAACTGGGTCAATCCCTTGGCTTCCCAGGGAGAAACTAATATTTTCACCCATAACAGTCATAGATAATATCCCATTTTGTATATCAATTACAATATTGGTGTTATATATAAAAGGTCGCCCAAGAAATATAGGTTCTTCTTGTCTATCACCATTTGGACCCTCCATTAGAAACACCACAAAATCAACTGGGATTATGACTTTATCAATTTGGACCAAAATGTCTTCTACAATTCCTATAGTTTGTTTGACCGACTGGTCAAGTAATTGGATATACATTGTAGAAGGTTTCAGATTATTCAGTCTCATTTGCTTATATACAGCGAATGGCATCAAGTTGATGCTAGCCCCTAAATCTAGCATGCATTTCACAACTGATTCCACCAATGTGATTGTACTATTAAAACCTAGTATGTTTTATTACTTGTTCGTTTCAAAATTTCAACACAAGCATGCGTGATTTTTATAACATCAAGAAGTAGGAGATTTATGTCAACTTTAGAAAAAAATCATATACTTCTCCCAAACCATTTCACATATAGCATGCTCAATATGTACAGTTTCGGTAGAGATAAGGGAAGAAATAAATACCTCCACGATTATGGAACTTTCATCCCGAATTGCAATGATTGATTCAGCCTGTTCGGGTTGGCTCAGAAAGTTACCAGGATTGTGACCTTGTAAAGCTTCCTCAATTTGCCTTATTTGTGTCTCCAACTTCCTAAATGTGGCTTCTTGTTGTTTCTGTTGTTGTTGTTATTCAATCCGAATTTGTGATATTGCCTCCTCCCAAGGTTTCCTCTTTGCTGCTCATGTTGCCCTTGTTGGGGTGTAGGATGGAGAAGATTTTGTTGTTGATATTTATTTACTCTCCAAGAGAAATTTGGATGACTCGTCTACCCTAAATTGTGTATTAGAATATGGATCATTCTGAGGCGGCCTTGGAGGATATAATCCACATAATGAACAAGCATCTTGTATCATATTTGCACTAGGTGAAGCACCTTTTGCACCAAGTATGGCAATTTGTTGATTTAACTGTGCTACTTGCCTAGCTAATTCATCATTAGAATTTGACTCATATATTCCCTAAGCCTTACCCCTAGTACTCTATTGTTGGGAATTAGCACCCAACATTTCAAACAACTCTTGAGTTTCCTCTGGGGTTTTGGTGCCACCTAATGCATTATTGACCATGTTCTGATTAATAAGGTTCAAGCCATCATAGAAGGTTTGATTTAGAAGTTGCAAGGGAAAATTATGGTGGGGGCATTGAACTAACATTATCTTAAACTATCCCAAGCTTCGTTGAATGGTCGCCTACTTCTTGTGCAAACTCAATTTTCTTCTACCTTATGGTAGCCAATGTGGAATACATATAGTATTTATGTAAAAATGGATCATGCATTTGATCACACGTGGTAATGCTCCTAGGTGTTAAAATCATGAACCAAGTCTTTGTCGCCCCTTTCAGCGTGTAGGGGAAGGACTTCAACCTCATATGCTCGTTCGTCACATCCTCTTTGGATGGAAAGTGAGTCATAATCATCATATACTCACACAAGAAAGTTAAATGGTCCTTAGAGGGTAGACCCTGATAAGAGGGAAACATATTAAAATAATGACCCTTGACTTCAAAGCTTTTTGCCACATCGGGCAACACTACGCAAGATATGGATGCATCTACTTTGGACGACATAAATCCCTCATCACTTTGGCGGGTGGTGTAGGTCGTCCATTTCGATTTAACTCTAGTTCTGCCATTTATTCCCTACCTAATAAACTCGTTTAATCACAACATGTCTCCGACAACGGTGTCAAAAACTTGATGGAAGAATTTCTTTATAATAAAACCTAGCAAGTGCACTAGTTACCGTTGTAGTAATGTGCAATAGCAAGGGTCGAATACATATAGTCTTGATGAAAACAAGTTGTTTTATAAAACAAAAAAGTAAATAAAAGGGGAGTTTTGTTATGGTTGTTGATTCCTATTCTATTAATTGCAATAATTAAATCTTAAGCTATGAAAGCTATTAAAAATAAAGAAGTAATTCAGAGTTGAGAAAAATTCACGAATTGGGGTTCACAAATACCTTTACTCTATGATATGCTAATAATTAAAGGAGGTCAATCTCATTCACGGATTCATTCACTTAATTAAGGATTGAAACGTTTAGTGTACGATTTGCAATCCTATTCTTTCTCTTATATTAAACTTTCAGTTACGTCCCGAAAATGTGCAAGGAATTTTTTAAGCACTCAATAACAATTAAATCTAGATCATATTGATTTCAGTTACGTCCTTAATTATATCTAATCATCAAAGCAATGGTCAATGTATCAAACACCCAAGTTAATGGAATGAATTATACTCTAATTGTTTAAGAGTCAACATGTATCTTAATATACAATTGAAACCCTAAAACCAAGTTAAGAACGCCAAGATGAACAAGAATGAGATTGATTAAATAAAGCACAAATAATATAGCATAGAGTATCGGTATTTGTTGCATTCAGTCGGCAAATCTAAAGATTTAGCTAATTATAACCATAACAATCAAAGCAAAGAAATAATAAAATACACAAAAACCTCGAATTGAATTAGACAAATCCTGAACTTTGCTATCAAGATGAAAAACTAGAAAAAAAAGCATAACCTAAAAGCCATTGGAGTTCTTCTATTTATACTAGGGCAAGTAGGTGCCAAAAACTGGGAAAAGACAGCTCAATCCTTGCTAAAAACAGACTTCGAAAGGTGCTGAAATGGGGAGGGTAAGGTCACACTATTTAGGGGGTGCGGCTTCCCCCTAAGTTATGTCAAAACTTTGTGTTTCTGCCTTGGGGTACAGTCACACCCTTTTTGGGTGGTGCGGGCGCCCCCTCTATCAGGTTGCACTCTTTTGTTGACGGTAAACTTCTGTAGGCTATAACTTCTTAATACGTACTCCGTTTTGGACATGACATATATCATTAAAAAGGTAACAACGAGTACTTTACAATGGAAAAGGTTCCACAAGGTCACAACCCTCTTTTACTATTTCTTTTCCTTCTTTTTTCCTTGCTGCTCTAGCCTATCCCCTTCCTTTTTGCACTCTTGAAGTCCACAAACCATGCACATTTACTAATTCACCCTATACTCGTAAACACTCAAAAATGCCATTAAAACACTAATACAACGCAAGGTTGAGCAACAAAAAGGTACAAAAGTATATCATTTGGATGTGTGAAAACACATCCATCACAAGGAAAGGAGACATGCAGGTCAAGACAGAAAATAGATTGTTTTGCAATAGCATAGAGAAAAGTGGTGGTATAGGCCAGTTGACCACGTTAGAAGAGGAGGAATTCTTGAAAAATAACAGAAGAGCGATCGGTAGTAAGCTCTATGAGAGAGTGGAAGGTGTTATACACTACCTACAACAACATCAAAAGTCTCCATGAGGGAGCAAGGGGGCAAGTCGAAGGACCCTTTAGTGGGAAAGTGGTAGCCATCAATAAACAACATGTTAGGGGGGAGGATGACTATTCATAGTTGGCCAACAAGGAGATAAAGTCACATTACCTAACATAGAGCGAAGAAAAAACCACCAGCAGCAGACGATGCAAGAAACAAGCAAATATCGTGTTTCATGGAGATACATTCGAGTAAAGTGGGTTTGTAGGGAGAAGGGAAGGCAGACTTGAAAGGGATTAAAGGAAGAATTGATTTGGAGAGATTAGAGGAATCCGACACGGAGAGGTTGAAATATTCCTTTGTTTTAACTCGCCTTAATATTTGAGAAAAATCTCGGGTGGGAGCTTAGTGCTCGACGTTGTCAAGATACAATGAGGAGGATCATTCTCCAAGTGGAAGTTTACCAGGTCAGTTACTATGGTTTATTGGTTCTGGTGTCCAGGTTGGAGATTTTTGGATTATGGAGTCTAAACCAACATGAAAACGATGGTGGAAAAGGAGTTTAAACATTGGAGGAGTTTGGGTCGATATCGAAGTGTTTAAGGAGAAAAAGGAGACAAGTAAGTCCAAGGCGGGCGTTTAGGAGGCAGACGAGGTCTGAGGCGCGCTCTTGAGGCGAGAGCTTAAGAAGAAAGGCGAGAAAATTAGAAATTCCGAGAATCAAGGCTCCAGGTGTCTAAGTCGCGTGCATAGGTTCGATTTTAATCCATATTTTGTTTCCTTATATGAACAATATTTCTTCTTGTACAAGGTTTAGGGCTTCTTGTTGTACACCTGTATAAACATAGTTTCGAAAATTGTATTGGATGCTCGATGGATAGATCTTGGATACACAAGAGAGTCATAAATAGTGACAAGGAGATGGCAAGGGGGCCTAGGAGATGCCATGAGGGGCAGACCTACCACCCTAGCCATGATCGAGTTATGTATGTTCTTGATAGAGGAGAGAAGATATTTATGAGAAGGTTGTTCATGCAGAGTAGCCATTCTTAGATATTATTGATTGTATATGCACAGTTGTAACCAGCATCATATATTGATTATAGTGATATTTTGGCTTAGCGTCGCCCCTAGATATAGTCATGTGTTGATGAATTGTGTTACTAAATTTGTGCGTTATTTTTTCAAATTATATGTTGTTGATTGATTCTCCTCATTATAGGATTACTAGTATAAGATATGCGGATGTGAGATCTCTCCAAATCCCCAACAATGAATGCTATGAGGAGAGGAGCTTGTGATGGTCGGGCCGATGATTGAGGGAGATGTATAGAGAGAAAGTGCGACAAAAAGTGGTTTTTTTTTTCTTTTCTTTTTTTTTTCAATAGAGGAGAATTTACAGGAATTAGGGTTGGGGTGTTATTAAGCAGGGTAGTCTTGATATTTAGAAACATCATAAAACTTATTAGGGGGCTTCTTAAGAATAAAATATGTTCGCTTGGACTTGACATGGTGGACAAAAATCCTCAACGCTTTAAAAAAAAAAGTGGAGTATTTGGGGGCGGGCATGCAGGGGGTACACTTCTTTTTTTTTTAAAAGAGAAAAGGGCTATAAATTGATAATGCCTCTTCCCTTTGAGTTCAACTCTTCTATATCACTTTAACTTAAAGATGAGCACTTCGGGCCCGAATTCGTGAGCCAACCCATCAGCTCGCCGTCCGATGCTCGCCAGTTTGCCGTCAGCCCATCCCGCCATCCAACCTGCCAAGCCAAGACTGTGTACAAGAAGCAGGCCGGATTTGAAATATAGACCACAGACTGGGCCAAGCCCGCGGGCTTTGGTCCCGCCCAGCTCGCAACTGTCTCTCCCGCTTATATGCAAATTTTTAGTTTTTTTAAAAAAATTAATATTAACTATTCTGAAGCATGGCATATGTAAGTTATTGGTAAAGTGATTAAGTTATTTCATTCACTTGTAAATGGTCCAAGTTTGACTCTCACTACCCTTATTTCTTTTAAAATTTCGAAATTTAGAAAGAAAAATACAATAATAAATCCGCCAAACCCGTTTTAATAGGATCCGGGAAAACGGGATGGGCCGAATCATGGCACAACAGGCGGGCCGGGCTTGTCCCGCGGGCTCGAAATGCACAGGCCGGACCAATCCGCGTATCATGCAGGCTATTGGTTGGGCGGGCCGGGCCGAGCCGAGCCGGGCCGGGCCATCGTTCATCATCACTTTTACTCAGTACTCCCTCCGTCCCACTCGAAGCGTCACTTTTTATCCAAAAGGATGTCCCGTTTAAAGCGTCACCCTTTTCTAAAAAGGAAATATTTTATTAATATTTTATTACCCCATCCACTATTCCCTCCACTAATTCTCTCTTCTCTACACTCACAACACTTTTTAAATTCACTATTTTCTCCACTAATTCTCTCTTCTATTTTCAAATTACACTCACAACATTTTTTCTTCTCATATTTTTTCTTAATTTGCGTGCCACCCTTAAAAGGGTGACACTCTTGGCGGGTCGGAGGGAGTATATGTTTATGTACATTGATGATTGATTGATTGCTCTTCTTCTTCAGTATCACATTTATATACTCCCTCCGTCCCACGTGAATGCAAACTTATTTCTATTTTGGTTCATCCCACGTAGATGCAAACTTCTCAAAATGGCAAAGAATATTCACTATTTCACCCACTCATTCTCTCTCCTACTTCACTTTTACACTCACAACATTCTCTCTCCTCACTATTCCTCCCACTCATTCTCTCTCCTATTTAATTTTTCATACTCACAACATTTAACTTTTTCTCTTTTTTACATCACTTTTCCTTAATTTCCACACCTAAAAAGTTAGTTTGCAATTACATGGGGCGGAGGGAGTAAATTGATTGATTTGAATATTGTTGTTTACCGTAGCTATGAAACCTCCGACATACGGAGTACTAGTCTGTGTATCTGGGTTGTGCAGTTTTACTGTCGTGTGGTCTGTGTATCTAGGTCTTGTACAAATTTACTGTACATCAGTAACTTTTTTTTTTTTACTGTGGTTACTTTAATATGTCAATTGTCAAACATGTGGGATGTAACTCATAAGCCTCAAAATATGTAGTATTTCGAATATTAAAATAGATTCGTATTAATATATATATATATATATATATATATATATATATATATATATATATATATATATATATATATTAATATATTTAATATATATATATTAATATATTTAATATATATATATATATATTAAATATATATATATATATATATATATATATATATATATATATATATATATATATATATATATATATATATATACATATATATATATATATATATTAAATATATTAATATATATATATATATATATATATACTCCTCCGTCCCGCCCGACTTAAGACGTTTAGGTTGGGCACGGGGATTAAGGAAAAAGTGTAAGTGGGTGGATGGTGTGAGTATGAAAAGCTGATGTAGGTGAGAGAAAGTGGGGTAGGGAGTAATGAGTGAAAATTTGTTGTGAGTGTAAATGTGGGTCCCATTAATAAAGTACTTTCCATTTTGGGGTTGTCTAAGTCGGATGAGACGCCCAAAATGAAATAATGTCCTAAGTCGAGCGGGACGGAGGGAGTATATATATATATATATATATATATATATATATATATATATATATATATATATATATATATATATATATATATATATATATGTATATATATATATATACTCCTCCGTCCCACCAACATTGATACCAAATTTCAAGACCTGATTAAGGAAAAGTAAGTGAGAGAAAAAGTGAAAGAAAATGTTGTGAGTATGAAGAATTAAATAGGAGAGAGAATGAGTGGGAAGAATAGTTAGGAGATGTTGTGAGTGTAAAAGTGAAATATGAGAGAGAATGAGTGGGATAAATAGTGAAGATTCCTTTGCTATTTTGGGCAGTATCAGTTTTGGTGGAACAGACCAAAAAGGAAATAAGTATCAGTTTTGGTGGGACGGAGGGAGTATATATTATTCGAATAATATTCGCGAATACTCGAATCGAATATCATGAGATATTATTCAAATTCGAATACTTATCGAATCAATATAAAAATTTGAATTCAAATTCAAATTTTTCGAATACAAATTTCGAATAGTCGAATCGAATACCGAATCGAATAAAAAAAGTTCGATTAGTTTACAACCTTAGTTTGAGAGAGGGAGAGAGAGAAAGAAGAGGAAAATGGAAAGAAGTTGAAGCAAATTGATGCTTGCCACACATAAAAGAATAGTTTGATGTGTCCTGGGAAATGGACAATGCAGTTGGACCCCCGATAGCTGTCCTTCCCATCACTTACAACTCGAGCCTGCCTTGTTTCGTTCCTTACATTCTCTCCTTACATGATTCAAGTTCCCCACTCCATTCAATAATGCTTCTCTCTCTCTCTCTCTCTCTCTCTCTCTCATTATCTATGTGCCATATCTTGTCAAAAACTTATAAATAACGCGTTTTTTGTGAGCTTAATAAAAAACGTATTTTTATTCCGCATAAATCAAGAACAACCCAATCCCTCTCTCTCTCTCTACTCGCAGGGCTCTTTCTCTAAACGCAAACCTCACCTTTGCTCTCTCCCTCTCCGGCCAAGCCCGTCACTGATCGTCTTCTCTTTCTCTCAATAATTCAATCAAACCTTCAATTCAATCAAAAATATTTTCTCTCTCTTCGCTCTCTAATATATTCCCCAATTTTTTTCCCTTCCTCATCGTCGACGACGCTATATCCGTTTGATTCTCCGGCGATTTATCCCCCCACCCTTGTCATCTAAAATTTCCAAAAAGTTATTTATCTTCGGTTGAAAATTTTGAAGCAATGGCGGCGCAGATTCAAGTGCAGCATCAATCTCCGGCGGTGATCACTGGCCCCAATGTTGGCGTGCAGCCGGCGAATGCGGCGGGTGGCGCTAACCAGTTTGTTACTGAAGGAAAACACATAAGTTATCTACGAGTTATCGGAATACCTTATAGATTAAATCCGAAGTTCGTTGTGCGGAAGATTTCGCTTGTGCTACGAACCACGATCGTCTTGACTCTGCAATCACCACCTCTTCTCGTCCGATTCAATATCACAAGATGGATATTGAATGTTGTTCCACTCTCAAATCCCAGGCACTTGATGGTTGCCAGAGATAGTATTTCTCAGTCTGAGGAGTATATGGAATATTACGTGTTGTCTATGTTGATTCCCATAGAGACCTGATTTATAGAATACTGGTTGGACTAAGTCATAGAGTCTCATTCACATAAGAGTCTCTATTTGACTTATCCTCCAAATTCCCCTTATCCCAGTTTGAACGTATCAGTTAGTTAGGAATAATAAATCATGTGTCTAACATCTCCCACTCGGTCAAATGGGATATGCCATATACATTCTCAAGACTCATTGAATACTCATCTCTTCATACAGGAAGTGAGGCGTGTGACCAGACGAGAAAAGTATAAAAGGGTAGGAGTGCTATATCAAATACCATCTACCAACATAGCACGTCCTCATTAGTCAAAAAACTCGTCTATGCCCCAGACATTGTGATTACATCAATTTAAACATCTTTAACCCCTCATAAACGATGTTTAAACCCCAATCAGTTTACGTGCTCAAGATCAACCTTTTGAACCGCGTGTTCAATATGATCGTCCGGACATTGAGTCACTAAACAGAGATGTATATCATAATTGTCTTCCTTAGACCCTCATGCCAAATATCTTTAGATTAACAAATTTTCCCAACAATGCTCCGCGAGGCTGACTGTAAGTGCAAAGCCCTTAGGTCGGCATGTCAAAGTAGCATCATTAATCTTTGAATTCTCGACATAGTTCTAAGTCACATAGGGCATAATGTGATCACATATTGATCACTAGAACTCACACAGTGATGAAGCAGGGATCATTCAATCACTTTCTAAGGTCGAATTATAGTCACATACAGTATGAAATGTATGCTACGATGGAACTCCCACTCGAATTGGGCATGTCATACTCTAACATCGTACGAATCTTAGTCTAGTTGCCCTCATGGCATCTAACCTGAGTCCTCAAAAGCAGTCACTCTCATAGTGCCTCTTTAAGGTCTCACATTCGGACTTTCACAAGGACATTCGAAGTTATGAACCAAACACTTCGAATTGATCTATATAAAATAGGTCTCATCTTAACCGTATGTTAAGGCGATATATTATAACGTCATTTGCCACCCCTTTAAGTGTCAAATACATTATTATCTCATCTTGCTCGCTCATATAACGACAAGGCGAATTACACGTGTGAGAGGGCCAATTCTAGTCCTTCGTACATCTTTTTAATTAAAATGTATACCACATAATTTTCAATCAATAAACATCCCATAAACTCAACAAGGAATGAAAATGAAAAATATGTATTAAATTCAAAACAATAATGAATATAATAATGTCTGCAAGGTGTTCAAAAATAACTAATCAAATCCTACGAAGCCCTAAACACGTCATATGTTTCGAAAAGTCTCTCTGGTCGAGGCTTAGTCATAGGGTCGGCCTAACATGCTCTCGGTAGGAATATACTTAAGAACCACCTTTCCTTCCGTAATCATGTCTCTAGTGAAATGGTACTTAATGTCAATGTGTTTGGTCCTACTATGGTACTTAGGGTCCTTGGCAAACCCTAAAGCAAAACCATGCTATCACGCTAATAAGTACAGGACCATTCACATTAGGTGTGACATCAAGATGTTGTAAGAACCTCCTTAACCAAATAGCTTCCCGAGCAGTCTGAGCAAGCAATGTATTACGACTCCATCGTGGAAAGGGATATGCTTTCTGTTTCTTGCTACTCCAAGAAATAGCTCCACCACTAAGCGAAATGCATAACCTGAAGTAGATTTACGTTCATCTACATCTCCAGCCCAATCCGCATCAGTGTACCTTTTTAGGCTCAAGTCCCCACCTCGATAACAAAGAACCATATTTGCTGATCCGCTCAAATAGCGAAGAACCCTCTTGACCGTCTGCCAATGTGCAGGGCCAGGGTTGCTTTGGAATCTACTTAAAATTCCAACTGCGTGACAAAGGTCAGGACGGGTGCATAACATCGCATACATCAAGCACCCAACGCCCTTGCATAAGGGGTGTTAGTCATTCTTCTCTTCTCTTCTTCATTCTTAGGGCATTGGCTTGTACTAAGGATACAACCTTTTTCCATTGGAGTAACAACGGATTTTGAGTTAGTCATACCAAAACGTTCTAAAACTCTCTTTATGTAAGTCTCTTGAGACAAACCAAGAAGTTTCTTTGAACGATCCCTAATGACCTTAACTCCAAGCACATAATTTGCTTCACCCAAGTCTTTCATCTCGAATGATGAAGATAACCACTCTTTAGTGGCATTTATCATCTCCATGTCATTCCCGGCAAGTAGTATATCATCAACGTATAATGATAAGATTAAGATCTTTCCCTTGGCCCATTTAACGTACACACAATGGTCCTCCTCAATCATCACAAAGTCAATTGAGGTTATTGCTTGGTGAAAGCGAATATACCACTGTCTAGATGATTGCTTGAGTCCATATATGGAACGTTTGAGGCGACACACTTTGCGTTCATGTTCCTTGACTTCAAAACCCTCTGGTTGAGTCATATAGATCTCTTCACCTAGTTCCCCATTGAGAAATGTAGTTTTAACATCCATTTGGAAAAGTTCTAAATCCATATGTGCTACTATAGCGAGAATAAGGCGAACTGAAGAAAATCTCACCACCGGGGAGAATGTCTCTTCATAGTCTAGACCCTCCTTTTGGGTATAGCCTTTCGCCACAAGGCGTGCCTTATACTTGTCAATTGATCCGTCTGCCTTGCGCTTGACCTTGAAAACCCACTTGTTTCCAATTGCCTTACGCCCAGGCGGAAGATCAACCAACTCCCAAACCTGATTCTTGTACATAGAGGAAATTTCATCTTTCATAGCAGATGTCCATTCATCACTCTTAGGTGAAGAAATTGCTTCTTTGAATGAAGTAGGTTCACAAGCGTCTAAAGCTTCACATAGAAAAGATTCCCCTTCGATCTCAAATCGACGACGAGGAATTTTTCCACGTTGACTTCTTCGCTCTGGTGGAAGACTCCCACCGGAATCAACATTCCTACTTGGATGATCATCTTGACTCTCATTGGCGACCACAGGCTCAACCGTATGTTGATCCATTTGATCATTAGGTTGAGACAATTCCCCACCTACGCCAAGAGATGTCAAATGTTCTTCCTCCATCTCAAAGAGTTCGAATTCCTTTCTGACTTCACCGATTTGTGGGAAATCATTCTCAATGAAATCGATATCACGAGACTCTATTTCAGTCATCCCAACTTCAGGTTTTCCACCGTACATTACATAACCCTTAGAGGTATCAGAATACCTTATGAAAACACACTTGTTTCCTCTAGGGCCAAGTTTTCCAAACTTATTGGAAGTACTGTGGACATAACCTGCACAACCCCAAGGGTGTAGATGCCCCAAATTAGGCTTCTCACCTTTCCACAATTGGTAGGGGGTTGTAGAGACTGATTTAGAAGGCACTCGGTTAAGGATATACGTGGCAGTCATAAGCGCATCACCCCAAAACGAAATCGGGAGATTTGCTTGTGCCATCATCGACCTAACCATCTCTAACAAGGTACGATTCCTTCGTTCTACAACACCATTTTGTTGCGGAGTTCCAGGAATCGTTAACTGCCTTACTATCCCCTTTTTCTCACACAATCCCTTAAATTGATCAGACAAGTACTCGCGGCCCCGGTCAGTTCTTAAAGTTTTTAAGCTTTTATCCTTCTGATTCTCTACCTCTGCCAAGAAGCGCTCAAAACAATTAAGTGCTTCATGACGGTGAGAAATAAGGTAAACATAACCATATCGCGTGTAGTCATCGATAAAAGTGAGAAAATAGGAAGCACCATGGCGTGCTTTTACATTCATAGGTCCGCAAATATCTGAATGGACTAACTCTAATGGCTGTGTGGCCCTTTTAGCCTTACCAAAAGACTTTTGGCAGGCTTTTCCCGCCAAACAAGGCTCACACACAGGTAAATTAACTTTTGGGAGAGAACCCAATAGTCCTTCTCTAGCCAATCTACTCATTCTGTCCTTTCCTATATGTCCAAGTCTAGCATGCCACAACTCAGAATTAGAAGTATCATATACCACACAAGAAGTAGCATTAACGTAAGATAAAGAATCCAATAAATCTAATTTAAAGAAATTGTCGACAAAAAACCATGTCCCAAAACCATATTGTCAAAGCAAATATCCAACTTGACTACCGCTAAAATTAAAAGAATATCCTATTTCTAGCAATTTTACTACGAAAGTAGATTATAGCGAACTCCAGTGCGTAAAGTACTTCATGCAAAGTCAAAGCTGCGTCCATTCCGCAAAAGGAGCTGGTATGAGCCAACCCCTTTGACTTCCACGGTTGAGCTATTTCCCATGAAAATGCTTCGCGTACCAGCTGGAATCTTCCTATAATCTACAAATCCCGCACGATCCCACGTCACATGTTTTGTGGAGCCTGAGTCTACAATCCATTCAGGGAGAGAGTCAGCTAACAAAACATGAGAGCAAACACAAAGTTGCATAGATCTAGGATTTAGAGGTACCTTCTTGGGCTCGGGACAAGTCCGAGCAAAATGACCCAAGGTTCCACAAGGTTGTAGCACTTTTGCTTAGCAATATTCTTCTTGCCTCTGCGTTTAGCAATCTTGCCGATTTTGGCCCCGGTTTGAGCCTTCTTGCCTTTCTTACCTTGATTCTTACGCTGCCCATTTGGCTTGCGCTGATCATCAAGAGTAACAAGAGCAAGGTCACGAGTCGCAGCACTCATCGCGCGACTTGCCTCATGGCGCTCTGCCTCAAGCTCAACATGACGGGAAACATCTGCAAAGTCTCGAATGGAGTCTATATGAGTCGGGATGCGCCTCAAATTACTCCACGAGTCCGGCAGTGAACGAATCACAGCTTGGACTTGCTGCTCATCAGACAAGATACTACCAGCAGCACGAAGCTCACGAATCATACCGAGCATAACTCACGTAGGCGATCGGGAATGGATCGTTTCGGTCAATCTTATACGATTCAAACTTGTATGTTAAGGTACGAAGCCTTGTTGCGGATGTGTTACCAAATGCGGCCTTAATTTGGTCCCACATGTCTCTTAGCAGTAGCCAGCTTCTCAAAGCGCCCAATCGAGGTCGTTGTGCATCTTTGCTTCAACATAGTAAAGCGAGCACAACGGTCCTTCTTGACCCATGGCCCGAAAAGCCCGCATGTTCGACGGTCTTTGGGCGACGGTATTGCTACCCATCTCTCGGCTCAAGCATCACAGTGTCAAGGTTCTCAAGAACCTCTTGCTCGTTTAGCAAGTATGTGATCTTCCTTTGCCAAACACTATAATTTTTGCCATCCAATTTCTCACCCTTATTCAAATCAGCAATTACGTTCTTTGATGCCATTTCACTATAACATATTACAATACAGATATTAAGCATACAATTTTAATTCACTTTTATCATAAAAACTCAACAATAAATATACTTGTATCATACATGAAAAGGAGAGAAAATCCGCGAGGCTCGTAATCATAACCTTAAGCATGCATAATAAAAATATACTCATAATTGATTTTTAAATAAAAGAAGATATAGTGATAGAACAAATCCACCAATTAAAGCTCATTAAAATAATTTCAGTAATTCCAGAAAATTTGTATGAGACTCGTATAGTCTCAAATTTGTTTTTCATGCAAATTTATTTGTGAAAATACATCATAAAATGACATTTAAGGCACATAAATAATTCAGATTACTCAAAAAATCTGAAAAAATTCAGAACAGTGCATTATCATGTAACTATATCACAGAAATTTTTTTATAATTTTCTGATTAATATTTTCCACTCTGATAAATAAAATTTACACAAAAACACATACAAAAATACATAAAACAGATTACTTCTCATCAAAATATTATGGAAAAATATACTGATCTGAATAACATTATTCTAAACATACAGAAAAAATTTCATATTTTTCTGGACAGTAAAACTATTTTTCCCGAATTAATCATGCAGCAGAATACTCAATAATTCATAAAATATATTCTGATCATAAACAAATTATGAAAAATATCTCAGCATGTTTTCACAGCATATTAAACATACAGTAAAATTTACATAATTTTCTGGAAATTATAATTATTTTTAATGATTTTAATACACATGAAAAAATACAGAAAACTTATTTCTGTTACACTAAAAATTACGAAATAATTTTATACAGTGCATAACACTATTATATGCATATGATAAAAGTTTCATAATTTTCTGAGCTATTAAAATATTTTTTGATGAAATAACATGATTAAAATAAATCCATAAAATACTCAAATTAAATTGATAATATTGAAAAAACCCATGAAACAGACATAATACACATACATCAAAACAAATGCTTTGCAAGCTTGAGTTTTTCAACCCCGGTACTGTTCATCGTCTTTCTAATTAATAAATTAGGATTTTTGACAAAAACTTATTTCGCCGACCCATCTTTATAACACCATAACTCTCTTGATTTAAGTCCAAATTAAACAATTAAAGTGGCTATAGAAAGATCTCACAGCGTAGAACAAAACTTATGTTAACACTTTTTATCAGATCTGACTTTAACATCATCAAAAACAGCCATGAACATTACGAAAAAAAATCATAATATCCGAAAATTAAAACTGCAATTACTCAAAATTTACATGGCCGAATTCGATGAAATTTTAGTATGTTATTCTACACATTATTATCTACGCATGGATATCAAAAACGCAGAAAACGGACAAGATTTGAATTTCGAAATCATCAAACCCAGTTGGTGAAAAAGTAGATCCGAAAAATTCAAAAAACCATGCAATCAAGACAACAATGGTGAGCACCAAGCTTTGAGGCTCTGATACCAATGAAGGAAAACACATAAGTTATCTACGAGTTCTCGGAATACCTTATAGATTAAATCCGAAGTTCGTTGTGCGGAAGATTTCGCTTGTGCTACGAACCACGATCGTCTTGACTCTGCAATCACCACCTCTTCTCGTCCGATTCAATATCACAAGATGGATATTGAATGTTGTTCCACTCTCAAATCCCAGGCACTTGATGGTTGCCAGAGATAGTATTTCTCAGTCTGAGGAGTATATGGAATATTACGTGTTGTCTATGTTGGTTCCCATAGAGACCTGATTTATAGAATACTGGTTGGACTAAGTCATAGAGTCTCATTCACATAAGAGTCTCTATTTGACTTATCCTCCAAATTCCCCTTATCCCAGTTTGAACGTATCAGTTAGTTAGGGATAATAAATCACGTGTCTAACAGTTACCACGTCGCTTTACGTCAGAGACCTTGACTTTAACGTCACCGACTCTCAGTTATACGATCTGTTTAACCAACCCCGCCAATTACGACGCCCATGTTAAAGTACACTCCCAACTTCTCTCTCTACTCTATCTGTATTGAGCTTGTACCAAAATCAAGTGCGAGTTGGTGTATAATAGAGTGCCAGTTAGTGTATAACAAAGTGTCAGTTTGTCAGTGCTAGTGTAAACTAATGCCAGTGTATGTTGTTTTGAGTGCCAGTTCATGTGTTTTGAGTGCCAGTGCATGTTTTTGAGTGCCAGCAAAAAATAGTACCAGTGCATGTGTTTTGGAGTGCCAGTTCATGTTTTTTTGAATGTCAGTGCATGTATTTATGAGTGCCAGCAAAAAGAGTATCAGTGTTTGGTATAAAAAAGTGCTAGCACATGTACACTGGCACTTATTGATACTACAACGGGCACTTTTATAAGTGCCAGTATTAATGTTAAAAAGTGCGAGTGTAATGGCTGGCAATTATTAACACTACCACTGACACTTTTAATAACTGTCAGTATCAATGTAAAAAAGTGTCAGTGTACTCACTGGCAGTTTTTAACATTAACACTGGCACTTGCCAGTTTCATGTTTATAAAACGCCAGTATGAAATCACTGATCATTTGTAATATTAACACTGACATTTATCATGGTTGCCAGTAATTACGAAAATGCCACCGTTTGTTTTGAATAATAATGCCCAGCGCTTTGGAAAACACGTTTTTCCTTATCTTAAGGAAAAACTAGTTTTTTATAAGACCAACTCCCATATCTTTCCTTTTTCTTGTAAAGAGCTCACACATCTTTTTGTATAATAACCCTTCCATCTAAGGAAATGCTATGTGCCACAATATATGCTGAGATACACACCTCTAGTCTACTAAACACCAAGGCTTGTACATTGAGCATGCCGGGTTGTCCATCAGTAGTTTTCCCATCATCCTTTCATCTACGGAAATGCTATATGTGCCAATGTATGTTGAGATACACATAAAATCTACGAAACACCAAAGAAATTGCAACTCTTAAAAACGACTTTGTCTAAGACTTGTTCGTAGAGCAAACCGTCTTGTACAATATCTGACAAAGGCAAGTCACTCATCGTCACTTGTCTAAAGTTGATGGCCATTGCATACTGTTTGGCTCTTTGCACAGAGGTGGGTAACACAAGGTATGCCCAACAAACATTTGAACATGAACATGGCCCCAATTAAACACACAACATTCTCATAATTCATAACAACTTTCCCTCCTTCAATAATAAAGACCATACCTTTTGTTACATACTCAGCTTTTGTCCAAAGCACCATGTGTGCTATACAGTTAATACTAACAATCATGGAAAAAGAAAAACAATCATTGCCAACATAATAATTCAGCATGAAAATTTGAGGTTTCTTTGAGTTCAGTTTACCTTTTCCCAATCCATATAACACAGAAGTACTCATATGATATTCAAGACCAAACAAGTTATTAAAGTGAAGTCAACACAACAATTTGAAGATTTTGGAAAAATGGCATAAAACATTCACAATTTCATACTCAAGATTCACCTAGATATAGAAAAATCTGAAAAACGCTGAGATTTTGATTTTTCTTAGTTCAATTTGTAAATACAGAGAGTCCGGGAATGGCGAAAAGGAGTTGGTTAAGCTTGGTAAAGAAGTTCTTCACTTCGGATAATCAATCAAACCGGAGAAAGGTACTAGATCTATGTTAAGTCCGTCTTGCTTATTTACTGATTAGTTTGTGTATATGTACGTACTTGGTAGTTGGTACTTACTGCTTCTTGCTGATCTTGTCAGGAGAAGAAGAGGAGATCATGGCTGTTTGGGAAGCACAAAGTCAAACGGTTGACCTCGGTTTCCGCACCAAACATAACAAGGGAGAGCATAACCTGTGAAACAGGGGAAGAGCAGAACAGTTCAGCTGAAACAAACTCTGTTTTCATAGAAACTCCAGTTGCAGTTATAGAGCTCACCGGCCAAAATGAACAGATTACTGAAGTGTCAGATGTTAAGGATGAACTCGCTGCACCTAAACCACTATGTTTCCAGTGTGTGGGGGAGACTCGAGAGGCAGCAGCAATCAAGATTCAAACTGCATTCAGGGGATATCTGGTGAGCTTATTCCTAAGATTTAGGTCTGTCAATGACTTAGATCTTTGATTTTACTCCCTCCGCTCCAAAACTGTTGTCGGTTTTTGGTCAAAAGCATTCAAATTTCTTATTTACTCTCCCTCTTTTCAACATTACTTCACTCAAGAAACCAATTAATGAAGTAAAACAATTAAGGGTGAAATAGGAATTTGAATGCTTTTGACCAAAAAATGACAACTGTTTTGGACCAAAAATTGTGTCCAAACCCAACAACTATTTTGGATCGGAGGGAAACCTGGTAAATAGCTTTCTGACAATAGCATTGATGTGGTCACCGGAGAGTCTTGCAGGCAAGAAAAGCTTTACGGGCATTGAAGGGAGTAGTGAGGCTGCAAGCATTGATTCGAGGCAGAGCTGTTAGACGCCAAGCTATCACCACTCTCAAGCGGCTGCAATCAGTTGTCAATATTCAGTCACAGGTCTGTGCAAGGAGAATTCAGACAGTGGAGGAGACACTGCATTCCAAACAAACCAAAGAACTGCTTGATTTTCGAGGCAGGGACATTAAGGTTTGTTTGTTTTGATTTTTAGCAGATATTAAGGTTGGTTCTTAGCCAAGTTTCATGCAATCTAAGCTTCAAAACAAACTGAAGATTTTGACTCAAAAATCAGAAATGTTCAGCCTCTAGTAATAATTCCTTAGTGTGCTTCTGACTTGTTTCCCTAGTACAATACTCCCTCCGCCCGAAAACAAATGTCGCACCTCGACTGTTTTGGTCAAGGTGATTGAACTTTGACCAACATTTTAAAAAAAAATTATATATCTTCATGTAATTATAAAAAAAAAGGTTATTGATAGTGTTTATATTGATGTATCAATAACCATTTTTAGAACAACATCAAGATTTCCTTGTACTCAACATTGACAAAGAGTTAGAAAAGAGTTGTCTGTCGACAGACCATTCTCAATCGAACCTTTTACGAACTAGCAGATTGATGTAAATAGCCAGAGAAGGTGGGATGATAGTATACTAACAAAGGAGGAGGAAACTGCCTTGTTCACTAGCAAGAGAGAGGCTACCATGAAGAGAGAGCGAATAAAAGAGTATACCTTCAATCACAGGGTAAGTTAAATTCACCGTTACTTTTCTTTATTGCTTCTATTCATATGCATCCAGCTTCTCAATTATTATATCAAATATCTCCAGCTCTCATCTGAATCGGATCGGAACAATTTAAATGGTAAATGGAGATACTGGCTAGAACAATGGGTCGATACCCAGCTGGCGAAACAAGAAGATCTTCAAAACCCTGATGCAAGAAGAGAAGATCTCGAACTTAGAAAACTCAGATTGAGAAAATTCAAGGGACTGGATTCTGCAACGTATTTTCCCAGAAGGTCGTATCACAGGAAGCAGCGTTCGATTGGAGATCATGAAGACGGTTCTTTTGCGGGCGGGTCTCCTGTTTTCCCAACATACATGGCTGCAACTGCATCTGCAAAAGCTAAAACTCGGTCAATGAGTTCACCAAGACTAAGGCCATTAAGCTTTGATACCTGCTCAGATACGACTTCCCCATACAAGCATAAGTTGCTGTCTCCTATATCTTCAATTAATAGTGAAGCAGCAAGTATCAGTAGAATTGCAAATGTTCGATGTGGTAGCTTCTCTCAGAGATCTCCAAGCTTGAGAGGAGTTCCGGGTCATGTAAAATCCAAGAACACATCGAAAGATCTAAGCTTTAACTCAGAGTGCTCTCTTCCAAATGGTGCCTTCTGATGATAATATGAGATAAGTTGTAAGAACACAAACAAGATTTAGAGAAAATCTTGCTTAATATCTTGGGGGAAATGTTTTAATTACTGCTACCTCCGTCCCAAAATGAATGTCAAAAAAAAAACAGAAAAAATCAAATTTGCTCTTGATGAAGATCAAATTTTGAAAAAAAAAAATTGGACATTCATATTGGGACGGAGGGAGTAACTAGGAAGTATAGGTATTGCTAGCTGCCTGCAACCCTGGTGTTTTTATAATATTATTATCACTTTTTTCCATTGATAATTCATTGGGTTACTGCACTGAAGGAGTGAGAGAGTATAAATCTTCGATCCATCCAGAGAATAGGTTATGTAGGTAAATATAAGGCCGGGACCAATACTGGGCCAAAAATAAGCAAAGCATACCAGAATATGTATCTTTCTGTAAGAAAAATCCAGAAGTGACAAGTATTTAAGTTAAATGCATGTTAATCTGCATCTTCCCTAACAGGAAACTGATTTTAACATGCATAAAGCCTTTGGAAAGTTTTTATAGGGAGAACCTAAATACAATGTAGCAACTACTTTGTAGTTAAATGACTCATGAATGACAACTTAACTTGGCTGCGATAAGAATCAGCCAAAAACAAAGAACTCCATTGTAGCAAAATGGAGTTTACAAAATCATAGTATATGACTATTGTCATGTTTTGTATAAGCTTCTGAATGTGTTAAAAGACTTTTCATCGCACATACTTCTTCTGTCCCAAAAATATCGTCTCATTTGACAAGTCAAACACTATTTCGTTGATGCTTAAGTTGCTTCTGCCTTCTTGAAAATTCACTATAATTACTGCCATCATGATAAATGGGACATATTTTTAGAAATAACCCAAAAAAGTGGAAATATTTTTACCTTAACTTTTAATTATGGAAAATCAAAAAAAAATTTAAAATAATAACTACCTGCCATTGTGCTCAGAGTAGTTATTCTTCAGGTTCACGAGTCTGACCAGTTACTTCTGTTAAAAAAGTTTAAGTGGTGAACTTGGGAATGTGTTTACCTTAAGTTTAGTTATGGAGAGTACAAAATAATAACTACCTGCCATTGTCCTCAAAGTAGGTAACCTCATCAAGGAGAAGAGGAAGATTAAAGCCTTTCTGGTGGCATGCTATCATCCTATACTATGATTTGTCAAGATGCATCCGCAAGCTTTTGCAACAAAAAATAAAGTCAGAATCTCAACATAAACAACTGAAGGACCAGCAAGGGCCAAAGGTTCCACATGTCATTCAATGCCTCTGCCTAGATTGAAGCCATTGTAGATGAGAAGCAGTTGAAGACTTGATGGAGAAAACAAGGATCACATTGGTGTCATAACTATCAATAACTTTTGGTCCATCTTGAAAGTGCAGCAGCCTTTACAAAATGAAAAACAAGGTATATCTGTAATTTACAAGTAAATGTATTTTCCATAATTTCGCATGAAAATTGCTGTTTACATGAGCTAGACCTTTTCAGTGATTATCAATATGAAGATTCAGTCACGCACTATTCTACCGTCAAAAAAGGAAATCTTATGGCGTCTTCAGATACCAAAAGTGTAATACCGTATCCTACATGGACTAGGTGTGGGTGTTTAGAATGTTATTTAAGTGTTCACAAAGCTACCACTGAGCACCAACATCGTCCATAGAGAGCTTGGTGTAAGATTTAATTACACTAGCATGTTCGAAATCCTAAAGAACACATAATGTAATTTGCAGCGGAAGATTAGATCGACATACCTCCAGCCATTGCGCCGGAATCGGAACCGGAATGGAGTCGGACGAAAATGAAGAACTAGAATGGTTCTTCTAACCCCTTACTCTCTCTCTATGATGGTGTGTTATTTCTGAATAGATTAAGTGGGATTAGGGACCTCTAGAACTGAATTGATATACTCTTTCCATCAAAGAGTAGTGGGTGGTTTTCCCATGAAGTGGGTTAGAGTAGTGGACGGTTATGAGCGGTTTCCGGCAGTTATGCTCACCTAAGAAGTGGACCACAAACGGGTGAAACTTACATTCTCCCACTTGGTCCACAATATCCACCATCCATCTCAAAGAGAAACAAAAATGCATGAATCATGGCGATAAGTCCTCTAATAGTGAGTATTATCTTCCATGTATCACAATACATTTAGTACCTCTAAAACTAACCCAAATAACATAGTGAATAAACCCTATGTTTATTCAAGGTCCAAGCTTAATGATATTTTCTCGAAATGAATGTGCACAACTGAATGAGAAACATCAACTGAAGTAAGAATTTCATCAAAATAACAAACGTACGTACAATGAAGATTTACATAATGGAACCAAGTCCCATTCTAACTACATGATCCTTGAAACTCTTTGGTGGCATGCCTTTAGTCAAAGGATCTGCAATCATCAACTCAGTGCTAACGTGCTCAATGACCACCTTATTTTCCTTAACACGTTCTCTAATGGCTAAGTACTTAATGTCGATATGCTTACTTCGACTACCACTTTTGTTGTTCTTAGCCATAAAAACAGCAGCTGAGTTGTCACAATACAATTTCAATGGCCTAGAAACTGAATCAATGATTCTAAGCCCGGACATGAAACTCTTCAACCACACACCGTGTGAGGTAGCCTCAAAACACGACACGAACTCGGCCTCCATAGTGGAAGTAGCAGTCAAGGACTGCTTCACGCTTCTCCAAGATATAGCTCCACTGGCTAACATGAAAACATACGCGGATGTTGATTTGCGCGAGTCAATACAAAAATGAATCTGAATCAGAGTAGCCAATCACCTCCAAATTATCGGTCCGTCTATACATGAGCATGTAACCCTTCGTTCCTTGAAGGTATCTCATGACCTTCTTTGCAGCTCTCCAGTGGTCAATTCCTGGGTTACTCTGATATCTCCCAAGCATCCCAACAACAAATGCAATGTCAGGTCTGGTACAAACCTGAGCATACATAAGGCTTCCAACTACCAAGCATATGGAATGTCTTTCATTTGTTCCTTTTCGAGCTCATTCTTGGGGCACTGGTCCAGGCTAAACTTGTCACCCTTCACAATGGGTGCTACACTAGGTGAACAATCCTTCATCCGAAATCTCTCTAAAACTTTATTGATATAGGTCTCTTGAGACAAACCCAATATGCCTCGAGATCTGTCTCTATGGATCTTAATGCCAATGACATAAGATGCCTCTCCCATATCCTTCATATCAAAATTTTTCGAGAGAAATTGTTTCACATCATATAGCAATCCTTTATCATTGGTTGCAAGCAAAATATCATCCACATATAACACAAGGAAACAAATCTTGCTCCCACTAACCTTGAGGTATATGCATTGATCCATAACGTTCTCTTCAAATCCAAATGAAGTGATGACGTTATGGAATTTTCTATACTATTGGCGGGAAGCTTGTTTCAGTCCATATATAGATTTATTAAGCTTACACACCAAATGTTCACCACCACTAGAGGAGAATCCTTCTGGTTGTTTCATATAAACCTCTTCCTCTAGATCACCATTAAGGAATGCCGTTTTCACGTCCATTTGCTGTAGCTCTAAATCAAAATGGGCTACCAATGCCATAATTACTCGAAGGGAATCTTTCTTAGATACAGGGGAAAAGGTTTCCGTGTAATCGATTCCTTCTCTTTGTGAGAATCCTTTGGCAACAAGTCTTGCCTTATGTCTCTCGATGTTGCCTTGTGAGTCTTTCTTTGTTTTGAAGACCCATTTACATCCAATGGCTTTTACATCATTTGGCAACTAGACGAGATCCCAGACTTTGTTAGTTGCCATAGAATCCATCTCATCATTCATGGCATTGTACCATAAGCTTGAATCGTTAGAACTTATGGCTTGTGAAAACGTTTCAGGATCATTTTCGGCTCCAATATTGTAGTCACACTCTTGTAGATACACGACATAGTCACTAGGAATTGCTGACCTCCTTGCCCTCATAGATCTTCTTAAAGCTGGATCAACATTATCCTGAGGGAGCAGGATCATGTTGTTCGGCCAGAGTTCAACATTTTCATGTATTTGTTGAACTTCATCTACTATTGGATTAGGATCAGCTTGTGGTGCTTCTTGAACTGGTTCTTCAACACGTGTTTGTTCTTGAGGAGTGTTGTTAACAATAATGACCGGTTCATAACTTGAAGTGGTACGCTGAGCATCAGAATGATCTTTCCTTTGATCAATGTCCAAGGATCGATTGCTCCCACTGATCAAGTCATTCTCAAGAAATTTTGCATTTCTTGATTCCACAAACCTAGTACTGTGAGATGGACAATAAAATCTATATCCCTTAGACCTTTCGGCATATCCAACAAAATATCCGCTTATGGTCCTTGGGTCCAACTTCTTTTCTAGTGGATTATATATTCTCACTTCGGACGGACATCCCCAAACACGTACATGTTGCAAATTGGGTTTCCAACCTTTGAATATCTCAAAAGGCGTTTTTGGAACGGCCTTGGTTGGAACTCGGTTTAATATGTACGTAGCCGTCTTAAGTGCTTCGCTCCACAAGGATCGAGGAAGTTTGGAGCTTTCAATCATGCTGCGCACCATGTCCAATAATGTTCGATTTCTTCTTTCAGCTACTCCATTTTGTTGTGGAGTACCTGGCATGGTATATTCTGGAACTATACCATTCTCTCGAAGAAATCTCGCAAATGGACCAGGTGCTTGTCCATTTTCAGTATATCTACCATAGTACTCTCCACCTTTATCTGATCTCACGATCTTAATTTGCTTGCCGCATTGTTTCTCTACTTCTGCTTTAAATACCTTAAAAGCATCAAGTGCTTCATTCTTATTGTTAAGCAGGTAGAGATACATGTATCGCGAGTAATCATCTATGAATGAGACAAAGTACTTGTCACAGTATGCATCCATGTCTGGACTACAAATATCTGTATGTATGATTTCCAATAAATCTGAGCTTCTTCTGACACCCTTTTTTGGCTTATTTGACATGTCAGTCTGCTTACCCTTAATGCAGGCTATACACGTCTCAAAGTTTGTAAAGTCTAAAGTACTAAGTACTCCATCATTTACCAACTTTTTAATTCTATTAATGGAGATATGTCCCAATCTCCGGTGCCACAACATAGAAGAATCGTCATTCATAACACATCTTTTGGTACCAATATGAACGTGCATAGATGAGTGGTCATCATCATTTCTCAAATTTAAGTTAAAAAGACCATTAGACAAAATACCATTTCCAATAACATTAGATTTGAAAATTAAATCAAAACCACTTTCTGAAAAGTTAAAGGAATAACCATCTGATACAAGTCTAGAAACGGAAATTAAATTCCTAGAAAAACTGGGAATATAAAAAGTCTTTTTCAAACTTAAATGAAAACCACTACTTAAAACTAAATTGCACGTTCCAACGGCCTCTACACATGAAGGCATCTGATTTCCTGAATAGACGCTGCATTCATTTCCCACTGGTTTCCGCAGGTTTTTTAATCCCTGCAATGAAGTGGTAATATGAATTGTAGAGCCAGAATCAATCCACCATGTATTATGATTTACAACAGTCATATTGGATTCATAACAAACAAAAGAAAGTTGAGTACCTTTCTTATCAAGCCAATTCTTGAACTTAGGACACTCCTTCTTAATGTGTCCCTTCTTTTTGCAAAAGAAGCACACGGGATCCTTCTTAATGTCCTTGTTGGAAGGGATTTTTCCCTTTCCCTTGTCTTTGGCTTGATCATTCTTCTTGTTCTTTCCAACTGTAGTGAAATTCACACTCTCCTTTTCCTTAACCTCCATAAGCAGCCTGCCCTCTTCCTGAACACACATGGTCATCAATTCATTGATTGTCCATTTATCCTTATGTGTGTTGTAGGATATCTTGAATGGGCCATACTGGTGAGGTAAGGTGGAAAGGATATAATGAACCAAGAAGACTTCCGACATCTCAACCTCTAATGCTTTTAGCCGAGCCGCTATATCCCTCATGTGCATGATATGATCACGCACACCCTTAATGCTATTGAGCCTTAGGGATGTAAACTCCATGATCAGGGTACTTGCCATTGCCTTATCTGAAGTGGCAAACTGATCATCAACAGCCTTTAGTAATTCCTGAACCTTCTTGATATGCTCGACTGAACCCCTTATGCCAGCTGAGATCTTAGTCTTTATGAAACTCACACAGAGACGATTAGATCGGTCCCATTTTTCATAAAGATCAACATCACCCCGAAGGCTAGTTTCAGTAATTGGAGGGGGTTCATTCTTCCTTATGGCATAGTCAAGATCCAACCATCCTAAATGAAGGAGAACTCTCTCCTTCCACACTTTGTAGTTGTCCCCTTTAAGCTCGGGAACATCACATCTCATATCAGGGTAATCAACAGATTGAATTGCTGCAAATTAATTGTAAATGCTCATATTATTAATATTGAGGCTAGTAAAATATAGCATGATCTACCAATGTAAAAACATGCAAAACATGAACCTAGTGACATAAAACTTGCCTGTGGGCTAAAGTTCTAATTCAATTAAATTCATTTAACTTTATGATAAAACCATCAAAACTATGTTCCTTTTTCTAATCCCTGTGGGTAAATTAGAAAATATAGTTTAATATTTTATCCTAATTAATCATACATAATATAATAAAAATTCCTGTGGGATAAAATCTATTACATAAAGTATGATTAATTACAATCAAATGTTTATTTCAAATTGTGATCATATATCCACATATATAAATTTTAATCAGTTAAGGATGCTGTGGCTACTCCCTAATTAATTAAAAATTATATAGATCACATAAACATTAGTCAACTTTAAAACTTCATTATTGCATAAACTGTAGGCAATATTTTTATGGATTTGATTTAAATGTACTCAGTTTATCTCGCTTAAAATGGCATGAATAACCAAACAATTATTAATTTATATAAGCCAAACAAAGTATGTACATCAACATTTAAATCTGTATATGTATTATGTATAATTAAACCAAGTACATATACTAATCCAATTTACATATTTAAACACATTTAAACTGAAGTTTATAAATAGTCAGTAACAATTACTGTTTATTTATATATCTTTAGTAAAAAATGAACACCAATTATGTCCTTATACAATATGATTTCCCTTATTCATGTACTTTTGAATAACCTTTCAAAAAAGGTGGATACATAAGAGTCTGGCAAAAGTTAACACTGCTACTATATGTCTACCAAGCAATAGTAATACTATGCTACTCCCTATTAAATAGTGTCAGACTAAGTCAACAGAGACAATTGCCTTCATGAATATAAACAGTACAGTACAATAGTTAGACCAATAGAAATCATCAAAGATGTACACTTTTCCCATTATTATAATAGCAAAACAAGTGAAGAATGGTTTCAGCTTCAACCTTCAGACGGGTCATTTTAGATCCATCTTGGACCCGATTATAAACTTGAAATATAAAATCCAGATTATCAAAACCAACATGCTTATAGTCTCATTTCACAATCAAAATTTGCAGAAAAATCAGCTTCATGACAATCTCAAGATTTCAGAATATTCAAACCGAAAACAGAGCAAGACAGAGGTATTTATAGCTCTGATACCAAATGTAAGATTTAATTACACTAGCATGTTCGAAATCCTAAAGAACACATAATGTAATTTGCAGCGGAAGATTAGATCGACATACCTCCAGCCATTGCGCCGGAATCGGAACCGGAATGGAGTCGGACGAAAATGAAGAACTAGAATGGTTCTTCTAACCCCTTACTCTCTCTATGATGGTGTGTTATTTCTGAATAGATTAAGTGGGATTAGGGACCTCTAGAACTGAATTGATATACTCTTTCCATCAAAGAGTAGTGGGTGGTTTTCCCATGAAGTGGGTTAGAGTAGTGGACGGTTATGAGCGATTTCCGGCAGTTATGCTCACCTAAGAAGTGGACCACAAACGGGTGAAACTTACACTTGGCTCATTGGGCCGTTGCTTGAAGTAGTTGCAGAGCTTTTTTATATGCAGTAGTGATAGAAACTGAGATTCCAATCACAGTATTCTAGTCTAACAATAATGGAAAAAGAACCAAGAACTCCATCAGAAGAATAATTCAATCCGTATACACCACAAAATATTTCTCCTGTCCAGAATGTCCAAGCTAGTTGTATATATGTATATATACTCCCTCCGTCCCAGTAATAACTTCACCATTTTGGCTCGGCACGTAAATTAAGGGTGGAGAAAATGTTGTGAATGTAATAGTAAAATAGAAGAGAGAATGAGGGGTGAAATAATAAAGATTCTTTGTCATTTTAGGAAAGGTGAAGCTTCTAATGGGATGCCCTTTTAGGAAATTAGTGAAGCTTTTACTGGAACGGAGGGAGTATATATATATACACACATGTTTTGGTCAAATTTCAACAAGTGTTTCCAATGATAAGAAAAATGACAAAAGTGATATGAATCAGGGTACAATGTGAAAACAATTTGGCAAAAGATTAATTTCTATTGATTACAATGGCAGTATTTATAGTACAAAGTATGTAACTGAAAATGCCTAAAGATATACATAATCACAATTTGTAAATAAAAATATACATCTGAATATTCTAGTTGAGAAAATGAAGGAAACAAATATGTAGATGAATCAGGAGAGTTAAGGAGAGGATTTGAGAAGAATCAGGAGGATCATTCATTCTGATAATTAGGAGGATCATTCTGATCCTTAATACGCCCCCACAAGATGGACGGTCCGGGAGTGAGTCCAATCTTGGAGATAAGAGACAAGAATCGTGCACGGGAGAGTAGTTTCGTGAGTGCGTCAGCCAGTTGGTCATTACCGGAGATATGTTGAACTCGAAGCTTGCCCAGGTGAACTTGTTCCCGTACGAAATGAAAGTCAAGTGCGAGGTGTCTCATTCTGGAGTGAAAGACAGGATTGGCGGAGTAATTCGCAGCGCCAAGGTTGTCACAATAAATTACCGGTGGAGTGGAAGAGGAGATGCCGAGCTCTGACAGAAGATTGTTGACCCATAAAAGTGTTGCGGTAGTAGCAGCTACAGCACGAAATTCAGCCTCCGTGGAAGAACGGGCAAGAGCCCGTTGTTTCTTGGAAGACCAGGCTATAGGATTGCGACCAAGATAAATAACAAACCCGGTGGTGGAGATAAAGTCATCTTTGTCACCCGCCCAATCGGCGTCACAAAAGGCATGAAGTAGATGAGGAGAGTTTTTGAAAATTTGGATACCCATATGGAGAGTACCGTGAAGATACCGAAGAAGTCTCTTGAGAGCAGACCAGTGTGATTCTTGTGGGTGATGTAGAAACTGAGCAAGTTTGTTGACAGTGAAGGCGATGTCCGGACGAGTGAGGGAAAGGTATTGAAGGCTTCCGATGATAGCTCGGTATTCGGTGGGGTTGTGTATGGGTGTCCGAGGGTGGGCCGAGAGAGGTGGGTAGGTTGACATGGGCGTTGGAGATGGTTTTGAGTTGTGCATGTCATGGCGGGTGAGAAGATCAGTGATGTACTTGGACTGAGAGAGGAGTATACCGTGAGGGTTAGGAGTGATCTCTATTCCAAGAAAGTAGGACAAGGGACCCAAGTCTTTTAAGGAGAACCGAGTGGAGAGACATTGGATAAAGGTTTCTAGAGAGGAGGTGGAAGAGCCCGTGATGACTATGTCATCAACATAGATGAGGAGGAGGAGGTGATGAGAGTTTTTGTTGTAGGTGAAGAGAGAGGGGTCGACAAGGGAGGGGTCAAAGCCGTATGAAAGAAGGACATGTTTAAGGGCGGTGTACCAAGCACATGGTGCTTGTTTGAGACCGTAAATGACTTTTGAGAGCCGACACACATGGGAAGGTTTGGATGGATCTTGAAATCCGGGAGGTTGTGACATAAACACAGTTTCGGAAAGATCGCCTTGAAGGAAGGCATTGTTGATGTCAAGTTGGCGTAGGGGCCAACCTTGGGTGATGGCAAGAGAGAGAATTAGACGGATGGTGACGGGTTTGACTACAGGACTGAAGGTTTCGGAGTAATCAAGTCCGGGGCGTTGATGAAAGCCCTTGGCAACAAGTCGAGCCTTGTATTTTTGGATGGAGTTGTCGGGGTTATATTTAATTCGAAAGACCCATTTGCATCCGACCACATTGGGTGCTTCATGGGATGGAACTAGTGACCAAGTTTTGTTTTGCATTAATGCATTATATTCCTCTAGCATGGCGGCATGCCAAAGGGGTGAGGCTAGTGCCTGTTTGGTGGAGGTGGGGAGGGAGGTGGAGGAGGGTAGGGTTGCAAGTTGGGCATATTTGGGGTTGGGTTTACGAATGTTGTTGAGGGAGCGGGTAGTGATGGTACGGCTGGGATTAGGAGGTGGAGGAGGGGGTGGGTTGGGAGCGGGGCTTGAGGAGGACGGTGGTGAGTTGGTGTGGGTGGGCAGGTCAGTGGTTTTGGCTAAGGTTGGTGAGGCGGGTAGAGGGTCAGATGGTGGTGCGGTGTCGGAGAGTTGGACAGCAGGAGTAATATTGGTGGTTGCATGGCTATTAGGATTTGTGTGGTTGGGTTGTGGAGAATTGCATGGAGAGGTTGGAGGGGTAGGTACTGTAGGTGTAGAGATAATAGGCAGTGAGATAGAGCACCATTCAGCTGGAGTAATTTGAGAGGTTTGGCCAGGGGTAGTTGCGAGATGTGGATAAGGAAACTCGGTTTCGACAAATTTAACATGTCGAGAGGTGTATATGCGGTTTGTGGATGTGTCTAGACAATGGTATCCACTTTGTGAGGGAGAGTAACCGATAAAAATGCATGGGCTGGATTTGGGTGCAAGTTTATGTGGAGCATAAGGACGAAGCCAAGGATAGCAAAGGCATCCAAAACTTCGGAGTTTATCATAATTTGGTGATTTTTGAAATAAGCGGAGATAGGGAGAATCATTGTGAAGAGTGGGAGTCGGCATGCGATTTATAAGGTAGCATGCGGTGGTGAGAGCATGGGGCCAAAAGGAGAGGGGAAGTTTAGCATGAGAGAGTAAGGTAAGACCGGTTTCAACTAGATGTCGATGACGACGTTCGGAAAATCCGTTGTGTTCGGGAGTATGAGGTGGTGATGTAAGATGAGAGATACCACTTTGAAGAAGTGAGGGAGTGAGTTTTAGGTATTCCCCACCGTTGTCAAAGAAGAATTGAATAATGGGACGGGAAAAGTATTTTTCGACTAATAATTTGAAATGATTAAAAGTAGCAAAAGTGTCGGATTTGTTTTTCAAGGGGTAGAGCCAAGTATATTTTGTGAAGTGGTCTACAAAAATAACATAGTATTTGTAATTGTCGTACGAGTATAGTGGGGAGGTCCAAACATCCGAAAAAACAAGTTCAAGAGGAGCATGAGATTCAAGAGTAGAAGTAGAAAAGGGTAGTTTGTGACTTTTGTTAGTGTCACAAGCATTGCAATTAGAATAGGGTTTTGGGGAGATGGGTAAAGAAATTTTTTTTTAAATTGTTGAAATAATGGTGGGTACGGGATGACCAAGTTTGTGATGCCACGAAAGAGGGAGGTAGTGGCAGTTAGGGTTTGAGGTGATGTCGGATGCCAGAGATAGACACCATTATCAAGCGTACCTTGAATTAGAGTGTGGCCGGTGGAGATTGCTTTGAAAAGAAAGGAAGATGTGGAGAATTCAATGATTACATCATTATCTCTACAAAACTGGGAGACTGAAATGATATTTCTAGAGATGGTGGGAACATGTAGGACATGGTGAAAATAGAGGGTGGAGTTGTGGGTTGAGAGATTGAATGATCCAAGGTTGGAGATGGGAAGGGAGGAGCCATCACCTATTGTTACGCCGTCATTGCCATGATAAGGGGTGTGATTGATAAGAGTTGAGAGAGAGTTGGTGATGTGATGAGTGGCGCCACTGTCCACCAGCCATGACGTAGAGCGGGTGGTGTTAGGTGCTGTGGCGGTGTGTACATGAGGGCGAAGATGAGAGATGGTTGGTGTGGGTGAGGAGAATAGGGCAAGATATGGATAGTCCTTCTGGAATTGAGGACAGTGGGTGGCGACATGGCCAAGGATATTGCAGTATTGGCATCTGTCCATGAAGGGAGCAGGTGTGAATATGACTGAGAGGGTGTAGCCGGAGTTGGGCAGCAGAAAAAAAAGGCAGAGGCAGCGGAGAGGGCAGAGGCAGCGGCGGTTTTGAGAGTTTTACTTTTGGTGATCACTTTGCTTTGATACCATGAAAACAATTTGGCAAAAGATTAATTTCTATTGATTACAATGGCAGTATTTATAGTACAAAGTATGTAACTGAAAATGCCTAAAGATATACATAATCACAATTTGTAAATAAAAATATACATCTGAATATTCTAGTTGAGAAAATGAAGGAAACAAATATGTAGATGAATCAGGAGAGTTAAGGAGAGGATTTGAGAAGAATCAGGAGGATCATTCATTCTGATAATCAGGAGGATCATTCTGATCCTTAATACAATGATTATCGGATTAAATAGAAATGAACACAAGGAATTTTTTGACTAGGAAAAGCCCTTGAACAACTTGTTCGCCGGCATAAAACCCCGGGAGGTTATGGTACCTTCCTTGACCAAAAATTTACTAAATATTGAGATGATTACAGAACTATGAGCGTATGCAAGGGGACTTATGCTAGAGTGATCGTGTGTGAATTAACAGTGTTCTATCCCTTTTATACCTCTTTATAATGGCTAATTACAAAAGATAAATCTAAGCCTACAATCTCGGAAACACATTGAGCTTTGTTGAGATATTTGCGCCACTTCGTTGAGGGAGGAGGAAGTGGTCCGCTGCTTGGATACCGTGGTGAAGAAATGTCGTTGAATCAGTCTCCTACTCCTTTGACACGTTCCCTAAAAAGTAGGGTTAAGGTAACAATAGTTCAACCTGCAAGATGATCAAGACGTAATAGGACAACTCAAGTTGTTAGTACCAAGATGTTATATGCAAGTTGAAAATAAGTTGACTGAAAATGTATGGCCTAACAATTGCCCCCAAACTTTTTGAATTTTAAAATAAAGAATATTAAGAGACAAAAAATTTAAAAAGTTTGCCAAAAATAGATATAGCGTATGGCGGTTTTAAATGAAAAGGTTTTGATGGGACGGTTTTGGGTGTTTTCAAGGCGAAGGTCATGATGCTTTTTAGAGTTCCAACCGCTTTCAATCTCTTCCTTAAATAAATACAATCCTTCCCCAACTCTCCCTTTCACAAAATCAAAAAAGTAGTTTTCACGGAGGTTTCTAGAGGAATAATCAAGGAAGAAGGTCGGAGAGAAAAATCAAGTAGAAATTTCCGGTGAGTCTTTCGTTCCAAACTTAATTTTCTATCTGTAATTTGTTGTTTCAAGTTTGAAAAAATGGGTCGAAAGAAAATTGCCATTATCGAGAGCGACGAAGGTCTGCCTGAGGGTTTCATAACCCAAAATTTGTTGAAAGAACCCGATAATGAAAAATGTTTGATTTCTGAGGCTGATTTGGAAATTATTAAGAAAAATCGTTCATTCCCACCCGAAACTGTTTTCTTTACTCACCCCAACTTGACCTCTGAATGCTATTCCCCTGAATAGGTATCATAGGCTTAAAATTTCTCTTTCCCAACTTGATCAACAAATTTTTCTCTTGCACCAAACTTAACTACGCCCAACTAATGCCTCAAGGTTGGAGGTACTTGCAAACCCTAGTTAGATTAGGAGAGAAAATCGATCTGTCCGTTGGTTTAGAAGAGTTGGCCTACACTATGAATTTAAGGGGTTTCGGCCCTGGAAGGTATGGCTTTAGGGTTAACAGTGGTGAGCCTATCTTGATCTCTAACAATGACCCCGCTGATAGAGGATGGAGGAATAAATTTTTCCTTGCAAGGAGAGATACCCTGGGTCAAGAGGAGGGTGTAATTTCCAAGTGGAGGTCCCAAGGTAGTGCAAATAATTTTCCTTATTCTACTAGTGTTTCTTAACATTCTGATAGCTAACCACTTGAATTTCTTTTGTAGTAGTTGCTAAGTTGTCAGTGCTATTTCCGGAGCAAGAAAAAATTGGGAGAGAACGTAAACAAGCTTTTCCAATTGGGTGCATCTGATAGGGCTTTTAAGGCATTCCCAGTTGAGTTCTCTGTTGAAGGGGATGAAGGTGAGGTAGAAGTTGATCCTGAAGAAAGTCTACCCCCAAGCTCACTCAAAATGTCCACAGGTTTGATACCTCAAAATCTCTGCTTATTCACAAGTCGTTCTAATCTTCCAGTGGTCCTAATTTTCTATGTCCTTATTGCAGCTACACGCTCCAAGACCACCGTGAGTGCTGCAGACCTACTGGTTGAAGCTAAGGCAAAGAGAACTGCAAAGAGAGGTAGCAAGCCCCCAACTCCTCAATCTGTGGTATCCAGCTCTGAAGTAAATGCATCCAAGAAGAAGGAGGAAACAAAGAAAAGAAAATTGGTTGAGACTGATGCCACAGATGCAGGTGATGTTTTGAATATGGAGAAATCGAGAGAGAAGTTCCGTGATGTGATGACAAAATTTGTTGATAAGGTAAAACAAGGAAATGTTGAACCTTATACCAAAGATTTTATAAAGCATTAACATTTCTTTTGCACAGGTTTCGGAGATTATGAGTCCTATCATGGACCAAGTCAATATTTTGAAGATCAAGGCTGCTAGATGTAGCCATGAAGCTGAGGAATCAAAGAAATTGGCCAACAAAAGTGCTGGGGAAGTGGAGAGACTGAAGAAAGTTATTGAGACTTTAAGAGAGGAGGTGGAAGTTGTTCGTGCCGAGAAGGTGAAGGAGAATGAAGCTTATGTAAAGGAACTTGAAACAACAAAGGAGGATTTCAAGTTTAATGCTACCAAGGCGGTGTTGGAGGCTAGAATTCAACTTATGGAGGAGTTCAAAAATGGGCTAGCTCCAACCTGGGACTTGGAGGAGGAGAAAAGAACTTTAGAAGATCACATTGGAGAACCAGTGGATGGGGAGGAGGTGAATTCACCGGCCCTTGAAACTCTTGACAAACTAGTTGAAGATGCTAATAAAGCTTTGAGTACCATAGTGGTAGCTCAAGTTGAAAAAAATGATCAAGGGAAGGATTCAACTGTACCACCGGCGGCAGCAGGCCAAAATGTTTGAAAAATGTTTTAAGTAGTTTGGATGGAAGGGCAAAAACAATTTCTTTTTTGCTTATTTGCCGTACCATTGCTGGTGGGCATCAAATGGGGGGTATGTCCCTAAAACAAGTTTATTTTGGTATATAATGGCTCATAAGAGTCTAAACAATTTATTTGGGGGTACTAGGTTGGTCTAGTACTCCGAGCTTTCGTAGGTTTTAAGGGATTGGTTAGCTTATCCTACTTGTCCTTCAGTTGCAAAATCTTTTGGGAACATTTCAAAGTTTATAGAAGTATTTAAGGCTTTTCAGAAATACTTGCTTGTTCATTAGATAACATGTTGATGTTATAAATAGTAGGTAACATGTCAATGTTACAACCAATAGTCACAACTTAAATAAGTGTGAAATCGTGCGCCCAGGCGAAGGTGTCAAAACCTTAATTCTTTAGAAAAGATGTAAATCTTTTAACCATAAGTAAGATGTACCTTTGATCAGAGGTAAACCGTTTGAAGAGACAGAACAAGTATCAGCCATCCTGGCGTGTCAACATGTTCCATCCCTCTCCAGCTAGAGTTTCAACATGTTGGAGACGTACTGGCGTGTTAACATGTTGAATTTTTCTTTCTCAGGTTCAAACATGTCGGAGCCGTACTGGCGTGTTAACATGTTTGACCTGCTCCAATTTAGGTCTCAACATGTTGGAGCCGTACTGGCGTGTTAACATGTTGAGCCTACTCCGCTTGCTCAAGTTGCATACCTTGCAAAACAAATTCATGTTAGGATTGGGTGTTAGCGTAGCTAACACCCCTCCGATGCTTAAGTTAGTAAGGATTTCTAATAAAATTGAAAATTGAAATACACGAATGAACATGGCACAAATTAAATCATACCTGAGAAGTCTAGTTGTTAACAACTTGACTTACATAAAATAAAGCTTCAAATGAATGGCATTCCAACTCCTGGGGACCCTATCTCCACTTGGGGTTGACAGCCAATATGCCCCTTTGCCAGCTTCAGCATCGATGAGATATGGTCCCTCCCACTTGGGAGCTAATTTACCTGCATTCAGTTCTCTTGTATTTTGAAATACTTTTCTCAAAACTAAATCACCAACCTGGAATCTTCTTATTCTGACGTTCTTGTTGTAAGATCTAGCAATCTGTTGTTGATAGGCTGCCATCCTTATCTTGGCTAAATCCCTGATCTCATCAATTGTATCTAAATTTTGGGTTAGCAAGTGATTATTTTCATCTTGAGTTAATAAACCATACCTTGTTGTTGGGATTGTCACCTCGACCGGGATTACAACTTCCGCTCCAAATACCAAGGAATATGGAGTTCTACCTGTGGTCCCTTTTGTAGTGGTCCTGTCTGCCCAAAGTACAAGTGGTAACTCTTCGGCCCATTTCCCTTTCTTTTGATCTAGGCGCTTCTTCAAGTTGTTGACAATCAACTTGTTGTTTGACTCGGCTTGACCATTGGCTTGAGGGTGGACAGGCGTGGACATGATCAACTTGATGCCCCATCGAGCACAAAAGTCTCTAGTCTTCTTACTTATGAATTGTGACCCATTATCATATATGATCTCTGATGGTACGCCAAACCTGCTAATAATATTTTTCTTTAAAAATGAAATTACCTCCTTGTCTCTTACTTGCACATAGGCCTCTGCCTCGATCCATTTTGAGAAATAATCAGTCATTGCCAACATGAACACTTTGCCTCCGGGGGCCTTAGGCAACTTGCCCACAATATCCATGCCCCATTGCATGAAAGGCCAAGATTTGACGATAGAGTGTAGAGGTTCAGCAGGTTGATGCAAGATGTTGCTGTGTCTCTGGCAGGCATCACATTTCTGCACATAGCTCATGGCATCTCGACGCATGGTTGGCCAGTAATAACCAGTCTTGAGAGCCTTTGATGCCAATGCTTTCCCACCAAAATGATTTCCACATACTCCTTCATGGATTTCACTTAGCACGAGCTCAACTTGCCTATTGTCAATACATCTCAAATAGTGTCCTGCAAAAGATTTCTTAAACAAGACATTATCTATTAAAACAAAGGTGGAAGTACGCATCTTAAAAGATCTAGCATTCTTAATATCAGGTGGAATAGTTCCAAGTTGAAGGAACTCAATTATAGGTTGGGTCCAAGATGAACTTGTATCTTGTGCCCCATTAGATTGAGTAACTTCTTGAGTTTCCTCAACTTGGTCTATTGTCGGGTACTTAACATAAATAATGGGAATATTAGTATGCAACATAGACTTGCAAGTTGAACCCAAGTTGGCCAATGCATCCGCTTCTGTATTCTCTTCTCTAGGGACCTGTTCCAAAGAGAATGACATGAATTTTGAAGCCAAAGCTTTAACATGTTGGAGATATAGAGTCATCTTGGACTGCTTCGCCATATAACTGCCATTGAAATGGTTAGCGAGCAATTGAGAATCAACATATACATTTATATGAGTAATATTTAAACTTAAAGCTGTAGTTAAACCCATGATTAAAGCTTCATACTCAGCTTCATTATTTGTTGCATTGAACTCACATGATACAGCTTGAGGTATGATATCACCTTGAGGGGATTTTAGAACTATTCCCAAGCCAGTTCCTTTGGAATTTGAAGCTCCATCTGTATACAGTGTCCAAAATCTAGGAATTGTTTTACCTTCAAGCTGTTGTACTTCCAGTTCCACCTCGGGCTGCAAACTTGGACTGAAGTCTGCTACAAAATCGGCTAGAGCCTGAGATTTGATAGATGTTCTTGGCTCATATGAAATGTCATACATGCTCAACTTGACCGACCACTTGGCCAATCTGCCTGACATCTCTGGAGTTCTTAACACATTTCTCATAGGATAGTTAGTTCTAACAGTTATAGAATGTATTTCAAAATAATGACGCAGTTTTGTAGCAGCAGTAGTTAAGGCTAAAATTAACTTTTCAAGATGAGAGTACCTCGTTTCAGCATCTAGTAAAGACTTACTTATATAGTAAACAGGATGCTGTTCACTTTGGATTTCTTTCACCAATACTGCACTAACTGCATTCTCAGATACGGCTAAATATAAATAAAGGTGCTCACCATGTTCTGGTTTGGCAAGTAGGGGTGACATCACCAAGTATTCTTTAAGTTGTTTAAAAGCTGCCTCATGTTGATCAGTCCATTGGAAGAGTTTATTCTTTCTTAACACTTCGTAGAATAACCTGCACTTATCAGATGATTTAGATATAAATCTATTTAGGGCAGCTACTCTACCTGTTAACCTTTGGACGTCCTTGATATTCTTGGGAGATTCCAAGTTGAGAATGGCTTTGATCTGTTCGGGACTGGCTTCAATTCCTCTCTTGGTCACCATATAGCCCAAGAATTTTCCTGCTCTAACACCAAAATTACACTTTGCTGGATTAAGTTTCATGTTGAAAGCTTTCAAGATGTTGAACGCCTCAGCAAGATGCTCCACGTGATCTTCAATATGCTTGGACTTTACTACCATATCATCTATGTAGACTAGGGGTGTGCTCGGTCCGGTTTGGTTCGGTTTTAGGCTAAAACCGAAACCGAACTGAAAGATATCGGTTTTTGTATTTTAAAACCATTAAGCTTCGGTTTTATTCAGTTTCGGTTTTATTCGGTTTTGGTTTGGTGTCGGTTTGGTTCGGTGTCGTTCGGTTTCAACAAGATGAGAAGAACATGCATATATTGATGGTTGGATTATGATAGTTACATTCAGCAAGATGAGAAGATGCAAAACTAAAGTACTTAAGATTTTCATGACAAATTTAAGTGTTCCACCTGCCACTACAAATAACAGTTAAACTACTGTAAGCATAATATTAACTCCGAAGCAAAATGAGAAGATGAAATTTATATATATATTAAAATGACACGTCGTTTTAATAATATCGGTTCGGTTCGGTTTTATCGGCTCGGTTTTTCATTTGAAACCAAAACCGAAACCGAAAGTTTCGGTTTTTAAATGGTTAAAACCATTAACATTTCGGTTTTGTCGGTTTCGGTTTTTTCGATTCGATTTTCTCAGTTTCGGTCCGGTTTTTCGGTTTTGTTGCACACCCCTAATGTAGACTTCCATTGTCTTGCCAAGTTGATCCTTAAACATCTTGTTCACCAGCCTTTGATAAGTTGCCCCTGCATTTTTAAGACCAAATGGCATAGTAATATAACAATATATACCTTCTGGGGTCATGAATGCCCTATCCTCTTGGTCTGAAGGCTCCATTTGAATTTGCTGAAAACCTGAGGACGCATCCATGAATGTCAAGATATCGTGACCAGCTGTCTCATCAACTAGAGAATCAATATGAGGAAGAGGGAATGGATCTTTCGGGCAGGCCTTGTTCAAGTCTGTGAAGTCCACGCATACTCGCCACTTGCCGTTCCTCTTCTCTACCACCACAACATTAGCTAACCACCTTGGATATTGAACTTCCGTGATCATCTTGGACTTCAAAAGTCTCTCGACTTCATCCTTTATAATCTGGTTTCGCTCCTGGGCAAACTTTCTTCTTTTCGGGTGGACAGGACGGATGGTTGGATCAATGTTCAACTTGTGAGTAATGATGTCCTTGCTTATCCCTGTCATATCTTCATGCTTCCACGCAAAACAACATTTCTGACTTTTCAAGAATTCAATCAGTTCCTCCTCAATTTCTGACGGAAGATCTGTACCAACTTGCACTTGGGCCTCAGGGTTTGACTCATCAGCAGAAACACTTTTCGTCTCATGCTCCACTGCTTCAAGAACGTCCTGGGCCCTTTTCTTTAATTGCTATGCTTGACGAGGAACTGAACTTGCTTTCATATTAACCTTGTAGCATTCTTTAGAAACCTACTGATTTCCCTTCAACTTGGCTACACCCCAAGGTGTTGGAAACTTGACGCACTGGTGATAAGTTGACGGCACAGCCTTCATGTTGTGGATCCAAGGTCTTCCCAAAATGACATTGTACGAGGAAGAGCATTCAATCACACAGAACCTTTCCATAAAATTCATACCCTCCAAATAGATAGGCAACTTGATTTCTCCGACTGTTTGCTTTACTTCGTCACTGAACCCTACTAGTACGGACGAATTCTTCACAACTTCGGACAAAGGAATTCCCATATCTTCCAGAGCATGAGTGAAGATTATGTTGACTGAGCTGCCGCCATCAATCAGAATTCTCTTGACCACACAATTAGCAATCTGTACCTGAACAACTAGACCATCATGATGGGGGCTCAACGTGTTGTCTTTATCCTCATCTTCAAAGGAGATAACTTGACCATCGGTGAAGTCACGACACCTTGAGGACAGTTCTGACTGATCCTCCTTAAAACTCTTGGCATGACGCTTGGCTGCAGAATAAGTTGTGCCACAAATATGGGATCCACCTGAAATAACATTTACTACTTTGGTGGCTGGAGGAGGTGCAACTTTCTCGGGTCTGGACTGCTCCCCTGAATCTGGTTCTTTGGACTCACTTCTGACCCTCTTCTTACCCAACAAATCCTTAAGAAGACCCTTGGATAATAGATGAGCAATCTCCTTCCTCAAGGCAAAACAATTCTCAGTGTTATGCCCAAAATCCTCATGAAACGCGCACCACTTGGACTTGTCCTTCCAAGTTGTGGGCTTATCACTCTTCTTAGGCCATCTTGTTTTGTCTCCAAGATTTTCCATGGCGCAAAGGACTCCTGCAATGTCCACAGAAAAGCAGTAATCAGAAATTTTAGGATAGTCATTATCATCCTCATCTTGATCATCACCTACAAAATGAACTTTAGAAGGTTCAGATTTAACAGAGGGTTTGCCCCTATTAGACTTATAATGATGGGAATCTGATCTTTTGTCTGAGGGTTCAAATAGAGGAGTAGGGGTCCTCCCAGTTGACTTCCCCATTGCCAGGCTGTCATCCTCCAATCTGATGAAACGCAAGGCTCTGGTTCGGATTTCTTCAAGTTGTTTCGCAGGAGTCATCACCAACTCATTATAAAATAGAGAGCTCTTCTTCAAGCCTATACGGAATGCTTCCGTAGCTGTGGACATATCCAATTTGGGTATAGTCACTGCCTCCTTGTTAAACCTGTGCAAATATTCTTTAAGACTTTCGTTAGGCTGTTGCACAATTCTATAAAGGTCACTAGTCAACTTGTCAAATGCCCTGTTGCGTGAAAATTGATTAGTAAACATATTGACAAGTTGAGCGTAAGAAGAAATAGAATTTAGAGGAAGTCCTGTTAGCCACTTTAAGGCTGGTCCTGACAAAGTTGAGCCAAAACCCCTGCAAAAACATGCTTCTTTAAAAATAGGGGGGATACTTATAATATCCATCGATTCCTGATACAGCAACACATGGTCTGCTGGATCGGTGCTCCCATCATACTTCTTCATATGAGGGACTGAAAACTTCTTTGGGATCTCCACATTAGCTATTGCTGGAACAAAACGAGATTCGTTATAGCAAGTTGGAGAAACTTGGTGATATGGCAAGTTGACTCCAGGTACACTTCGAAGCAACTCTTTTATGGTTTGCATTTCCTTAACAAGTTGATTCTCTGCGAAAAGAGGAGTATTATTAAACTGAGATGCAGAAGTATCAAAAGCATTAAAGAAACTCCCTGTTTGCCCCATTGAAGGTGTGGCATAGGTATAGCAAGATGACACCACAGGTTGGCTAGCTGCAAGGCTGAATCTTGGTTGCGTGATTGGAATGGATGTAACGATTGTGCTTTCTGCCGGCAAGGTATTGGACATAGGGATATCTCCAAAATGGCTTGGTCCTGTACCTGCACCTGCACCAAACAAAGATCTAGGATACAAAGGTGAAAATGGAGTAGATACTTGAGTTTCAGCTTGCTTCCCTTTACGCATGGCATCAATGGCATTGAATATCATGGTATTCGTATGCTCCTGAGCATCCAACCGATCATTCACTTTCTTCAACATATCGGCCATGTTGGACATTAGCTCAAAATTGACAGCTTCCGAATTCAAAGATGGATTGCCTTGGGTGCCGGAAATAGGAAGCGTCCGACTCCTCTCACCTTGACTGCCGGACGACGGATTAGTCATTTCTATGCAAATAATCAAAGTTTCCCACAGACGGCGCCAAATTGTTTTGGTCAAATTTCAACAAGTGTTTCCAATGATAAGTGTTGTGGGTATTTTTCAGCATGGTGACATCTTCAGTTGATCCTGCATATCAAGATGTCATTCCACTGTAAGTATCGTTTTAATATTTATTTATTTAATATTTCCTAATATCTGTATTCTTATTTTTCAGTAATTAAGAGAGAAATACGGGATATTTTCCACTCACGTTCAACACATCTTCAACGGCAAGGACGAATTGGTCTCACGGAGGTTGAGGAGGATAAGCTTCTATCCAGAGATTGTAGGAACCGTATTTGACTTATTCATACTTACTTATATTTAAGGGGAAATGGAGACGGAACACACTCACTCCCATATACGCACACACTTTACACACAAGCTACTTGTAATCCTCTCCATTATCTTCCAAAGTTGTATTCGTGATCATCATAGTGAAACTTTTAAGGTTGGAGACCTAACTCCCGGGGTTTTTTCCAAAGAGGTTATCACCTCTAAGGTTTTCCTCGTTAACAAATCGTGGTGTTATTGTTTCTTTTCTTGCTTTTATTCCATATAATCGAATTCCACAGTCCCCTTCTTATTGTTTAATCCACACACTGTAAGTGCTCCAATTTGAGTTGGTAGCTTTTTCGTTAGAAAGTTAACGAAAGTTTTAACATTTCTAACATTTCTAACAATCTCTAACCTTTCTAACCAAGCAAGGGTAGGTTAGGGTTTGCTATTTAAAGTTAAACCAAAAAAGGAATCCAAAAAAGCAAAAGAATTAAGAAAATCCCGAAACAAAGAAGTTGAAAAACAATTTCGCCGATATTTTGAAAAATATTCTTCCTGTTCAAAGCCCGGAGCAAGATTTAATGCACCGTGCACGTTTTACTGGGACCTCCGCGCGGACATCTTTGAGTTTTCAGAGGGCCTATAAATTAAACCCTCCTCTCTCGCCTTACAAGGACAACTTACTCACAAATCAAGTTCTCAAGTGAATATAGAGAGAAAACAAAGGTGGGAATCCTTAGATTGCCACCATTTTCTCTTGAATCTTTCCCAATCAAATACCAAACACACCAAACCTTGATACTCCTCAAGCCAAATACCAAATCTTGATACTCCTCAAGTCAAATTCCAAGCCTAGGAAGATAGGGTGTCACCATTGGTAAAGCCCTCCTTCTCAAAACCCTAAAATTCTCTTTTGATCTCATGATCATCTTGTTCTTCTTACTTTGACTTATTTTATGTCTAGTTTAACTTGAGTTTTGACCTAAGATGGTCATCTTGAAGTTCATCTTCATGAATGACCATCTCAAGTGGTCCACATTTTAGATCTTTAGTCAATTCTTTCTCCTTGGTTTCATCTTTACAAAACCCCCTTTCCCTTTGCAAAGGACATGTTTCAACCCCATAAATTCCCCAAGGATGACTTGAATATGATAACCACTTAACAAGAGGTAGTGGTATCAAGTCTAGGGATGAAAATGGGGTGAACATAGATGCAAATCCCCCAAAAATCACATTTTCCCTCAAGAACATCTTGCTGTCCAGTAGCATTGTTCTGAGACCTCAGTCCATTTTCCTATTTTTTGGACCCAGTAAAACTTGGAATTTGGTGTTGACTACAAAATACTTTTTGTAGCCAACATCCAGATATTTCCATACATATTTTTACTTTATTTTTTGTGTGAGTAAAACTCCTTTTTTCAAATTTTCTTTTAAAGGTCAGTTCATCAGTCTCTGGAAATCCAGATTTCAGATCTGAGATTTCCAGAAGGTTTTGACCCCTCAAATCATCTCCAAAATGAAAAGTTCTTTTACAGAAACCTTTTTTAAGGTGTTTTGAACATTTTTCATTCCCGGACTTTTCCCAGATTCTGGAGTTTTCAAGCCCTAAAGTCCATTTCAAAGTCAAGGGTCAACTGCTTTTTTCATTCTGGCAGAAATGGTTTTCAACTTCCAAAAATCTTTTGAGTTCCAAATCTCAACCCAAAATCACCCAAAAATCATGGGATCAGTTTAAAGCCTTAAAAGAGTTCCCAATTTTTACTTACCTCAGTTTCAACATATTTTGGCCAAAACACACACACACACACACACACACACACAACAAAGGATTTTGAATGTTTGGAAGACTCGTTTTACGAGGCATTCCGGGTGCACACTAACGTCCTTCCCGGCGTGTAACATGACCTCCGAACCTAAATCTCTGATCTCGGGCATTTTTCAAAGTTTTGGCCTTCAAAATTAAAATGGCGTGGCGACTCCGTTTTGATTTTCACAAAAAAATCGGGCATCATCACAGTGGCGACTCACTGGGACTTTAAGCTTTTTCTAAAAAAATGATATTTGGTATATTGGTGGAAACCATTAAACTTCCCGTTATCGCCTCCTAACACGAAGTCGGGATAAATTGTGGTCTAACAATCCCACGTACCGGTATCACCGTTTTCAAAAAAAAAAAAGAAAAAGCTTTTGAGGGTCAAGCTTCCGTCTCAACATTTGAAAATCCTTTGCTTTGTGTGTGTTGATTTTTGCACAGTTTTCGTGTTTGTTTTTGGCCGCCTCGGAAAAGTCAAAATTTTGACTGTCGGAATAATGCCCCTAACTGTCGGAATTTTTGTGCTTATGTGTTTATGTGTTCATAAAATTTTCAAAAAAAAAATTTCAAAAAAAAAATTCAAAAAAATCATGCATCATGCCTTTTTAAGACACATAAAAAAAAATTCCTATTTTACTCGTAAAAGAAGATAGATCGCTTGCACACTACGCGCACGTGACCGTACACCGCACACTACGTCCCTAACCCGGGAAATCCTTGTCGCGGTCCGTTTGGTCTTATTACGCCTCTCGGATGAGCACAGACTACCCAAACATCCCATGGAGCCTCGTGTCGACTATGCACTTGTCCGTGACACACTTTGTCCGAGACCCGGCTGGTTTTTAGTCCGGGTCCGTGTCATGCCCCGTCTCGTGTATAGACCTTTCCTTTCAAGCCTTTGTCGGCATACCGACTCAATATCTTTCGGGGACCCTAATCGCCGAAGTTCTCGCCGGTTTTCCGCCGCAGACTTTGACCAAGATATTGACCGGCGCCGACTTCGGCTCGATCGGCACAAATTATACATTGACTCCCAAAGATTGACACCGAGTCATCAAGGATTAATGATTATTCCATGCCTAATTACGGCTTAACCGACGACAAGTCAAGATCAATTGTGGACGCTATCGCCCAAATCATGCCGACTTTTCGTCGAGCCCTGACATGATCTTGACTTTTGACGTCGCCTTGTCCGTAATTTACATCGAATGCTCGTTAAGACTCGATTACCCGCCGACTTTTAGGATCGTTTTCTTTCGGCCGGTGGGACCCGCTTGCCCTATAGGACCTCGCCCGGGCCGCCCACCCCGGGAGGTCGAAATACAGTGTGGAATACGAGGGGCTTATAGACGTAGTGACGGGGCCCACCGATCCAGAATCGTAGTAGTTCGAAAAAAAAGAAGAGCAATCTTTTCCAACCGATTAGGTTAATAAAACGTGTTTTAAGTAAACATGAACAAATAATCGCATGTCGCATGAGCCTAAGAGCCCAAACACCTACCCTCCTTCAATTCCCGCCATCTCGAACCCTCGTGTCTTTCCCCCGCAGCCTCCGCGTAAAGCTTGGTTTCGGCACCGGTCACCGTTTAATCAGCTGGGAAGAGTCAAGTGCCTCATCGCCTTCGCCGTTTGTTTCAACTCCGGGTTTCGTAATGTCTCGCATCACCGGTAACGAGGGGGACAACGTCACTCCGCCTCCCGGACTCCTCGCATGTAACAAAGAATGGAATCAAGCTAGCGTAACGTATGAGAATGCGACAGAAGCACACCGAATAGCCTTATCGAGGCTATTAAGAGCCATCGTTTGGCCGCCACCTCAATCCCGATGGCACCTTCACCGTGGAAGAAGAGGATGACCCCAATCCCAATCTCGGTCGCCCCGATTACTCCAGATGCCACCACCAACCTCCTTCGGTGCTACCGTAACACATGTTCCTCAATCTTCGAGTCGACCACCGGATCCATGCAGCTGATGGGACGAATCAGTTCACAGCCTCCTCGTGGGGGCAAAGTCAAGCACGGAATGTCCTCTCATGGTTGGGGATACCTCTAATGCCACAAAGCAGATTGGAATCCCACCTCGCCGGAACCGATCAATCCATACCTTCACATCAACAACCACAATTTGGAATGCCGCCACAATCCGGTTATGGGCCACGCCGAAGCCCCTCCTCGTAATGGTACGGTTCGCCTGCTCCTCACACGCCTTTCACAAATCCATTCACTCGTACTTCTACGGGTTATCAAGCCTTCATCCCGGTTTCATCCGAATCACCAGACTACAAGATCCTCTCTGCTATGCATCCTCGCCACAACCACCCATGCAATTCAACAACCAGTGGACAAAGAACCCGCACTTAAGCCTACTTATGGGCCTCACTCCGAAAATCCAAGCCATATGGCTACCTCAGATCTGCCTCCATCTTCTCTCGCCGATTGGAAGCCAACAAAGAAGTCGCCGGGTTCTATCCTTTTGCCCCAGCCTCCTACCTACACTCCCCTGTGGTAATTTGGGCCAAGGACAAGTTTTCACCTATGCTCCGGATATGGTATTCCTTCCACCAATGCACCACCAACACTAGTCCTCTTCCTAGCTCAAATATCGCCTCAGAATTCCCGCTCCGCCTTTGGATCCCCAATTGGCTTGGTTTATGGAGCAACACAAGGAAATGAAAGCACAGATTGCCGAATTGACCGCCAAAAAGAACACCGCTCTTCGGCCTACGTATCCCGACTCGATTGTCCCCCGCCTCACAAGTTTGTGATGCCCACTGGAATTGTTTGACGGGAGTGCATGCCCTAAAACTCACTTGGACACCTATACTTTGGCAATGAAGGCTAAGGGATGCACAAACCAAATAGCTTGGCCGATTACTTTAGTCTCTCTTTGAAGTCGTGGGCTTTGAAATGGTTTTTCCGATTGCACTCAAGCTAGGGCTACTTGGGAACAAATTACCAAGCACTTTCACGTATAAGTATAAAGCCAACTTGGAGTGGGAGACAAACAGAGTTGACTCCGCAAACAACGATGCAAATGCCCTAATGAGAATATTGGGGATTTCTATAAGAGATGGAACTTAAAGCTCTGAAATGGCCATTCCTCCTCTCGACGAGGAGCGCTTAGACATCTTTCGCTCATGCTTGAAGCCGCATTTGAGAGCTTCCTCAGCCACTTCCCCTACGCCGACTTGCGTGCAATGGTTAATTCCGGGCTAAGTTTGAAAAGGCTTACAATCGCCAGCCTCGACCGCCGCACCTCGCCTACGGATATCGGGCTCCTCCCTCCAAAACTACTCTCACTTTCGCTAAAGGCAAAGAGGCGATCGGCTACGCGGGACAGATCAGAATAATGCCACTTCCTTTGTTCCCAAGAAGCCCGATGCATCCAGATCCCGCTCCAAGACTTGAGAAACTTTGGGATGCCTTTGAGTGATATCTTCGCAGGTTTGGTGAGAGAAGGTTTGCTCCGGCCTTTGGAAAATTATCACCTAGAAACCCCAACGCTCCTTTGGATACCTCCAAGCATTGTGCCTTTCATCGCACTCACGGGCACCGACGGATGATTGCGTCCCCCGAAAAAGGCCATCCAAGGGTTGATTGAGCAAGGGAGGTTAGAGATGCCCGAAGGACCTAATACTATCAATAACCCGCTCCCTAACAACATGAGTGTCAACATGATCGAGTTTGGTGGTTCAAGCCTTGTGGGCACAATGGAGTTTGACTCGCCCCTTTGCAAGGTCAATGAACCACTATCGCAGTAATGAAGATGGTTGGATTGAGCAAAAAGTTGCCAAGGAAATCCCGATGGAAAGGTCTCGCAATAGCTCCCGTCTCCAAAGGTCGAAGAATAGATGCATGGTTCAACAAAGAAAGAGCGGCTAGACCGGGGCTACCTATCTTTAAAATAGTCTTTTGAGTCAACCTTCGTAGGTTCTAGTACTTTTCTTTCACCTAAGTCCTTCCCGGACATTTGTCGTTGTAGTCCATTTTGGACATAGTGGTTAAGTGTCTAATTTTTAATATAAGTCTTTTTTCTTTTCTTGCTAGACTCGAGACATCACTTGCGCACCCACGTTACACTTAATTGAAATGGTTTTATCCAAAATGATCACTTGTGCCGCTTCAACCACTAATTCTTCGAAAATGATTAATATTTAAACTAATCGGAGTGAGAAAATCAATTGATATCCTTCCCAAATTGGGGCTTACCAACTCCCCATCTTGCATCTCATATGCTCACATCCCTTTCATCATCATCATCTCGTTGCTCGATGAATTTGCATGGATCTTTTCTCATATAAAGCTTAAGCAAGCAATGAAGACTTAATCTCGTCTAGGTCATCCAGTAGGGATTGCGGTTGAAACCTTTCACCCATAGGAAAGCCATTACCTCACCCTTACTAAACACTACCCTCTCATTTCAAGATCGGCGTGTTTTGAAACCCGGTTTAGCCATCATTTTGCTCCATACTGAGAGAAAGTCCAAGCGAGCCCGAGAAGTTAGCTTCGAGAATCGGCGATGCGCAAATTATCTCAAGCCATGAAGGAAGGACAAAGATAATCCTCAACTCCTCGAAGCTTTCCAAGTCAAAAAAAAAAAACAAAAAAAAAAAACAAAAAAAAAAAACAAAAAAAAGAAACAAAAAAAAGAAGGATTTTAAAATCCTCACAATCTCGGATATAATTCCAAGCTCCTCAGAAGCCTTCCAAAAAAAAAAAGAAGAAGAACTCAAAAGTCCCCGACATCTCAAGAAGCTCTCCAATGATCAAAAAGGAGCCCGAATTCTCGCAAGATCGCAAAAAGTTGTCAGCAGCTCTGACTTCCTCTTATCATTACCTTAAACCAATCCCAAGCCATCCTCTCAATTTTAGAGGATACTCCCATCACCATTACCCTCGCCCTTGGCCAAGTCAAAATCTCGACCTCTCATTCTTGGAGGCAATCAATCTTCCTCGCCATAGATTTCCCAAACACATCCCCGCGAGCCAACCTCTCATCTTTAGAGGTTCGCCAAGCAAAGGCCTAGCCGACCTCTCATCTCAAGAGGTCATAATCTCCCCAAATCACCCGATAGCCGATCGAAGCCCTAAACCCAACTACAGCCCCTACCTGATAGCAGCTTCATTCTAATATCCTCGATGTCGTGGATCAAATTAATGCTTCATTGCTTGCTTAAATTGGAATCTAATCCATTTTGGTTCAAAATTACCAATCAAAGATTGTGCAAATTCAACCCTTCCCTTCATGTGAGCATATTTCATTTCTCCTCACAAACACTTGCCGTGGATGTCCCACTCAAGCTTCGCATCCGTGTCTTTCATGGACACTCTAAGGGGATATGTTATTCAATCCTCCAAATCCTCAAAATCCCCAAAGGTCCTCGCACCCTCGAATTTCAACATTCATTCTCCTTTCATTCGGGATAGGCCCGAACTACGGCGACCCGAGCTCTTCATAATGGAGGGAACGTAGGCAACCGTAAATGGTCCTGGCCGAAATCACAAACAAATCTCAAAAAAAAAAAAAAATCCGGTCTCATCAAGGATCGTCCCTATACACTTTCCGCCCTTCCAAGCTTGATTTTCGATATCGCTGGTTTTCTCCTTGTGATTAATCAAAATATTTGTTCATATCAGATTTAGGATTGAATAACCCGAACATTAACAAAGGGTTTTAAGCAAATTTGTGATCATCATGAATAAGACAAGTTTTCAAGTGTCTCGACAAGTCTTCTCTCTCCATCATAGGGAAATAGAGCCAAACACCGTCTTTCTGTCTCAGGGCTTCCATACACTTTTCCACACCTTGTGATGCTTATACTCTCTCAAAAGAGTCAAACCAAAAGCGAGAGTGTCATACACAAATTCGGGAGACATTCCCATCTTTCAAAAGATATGCCCCCGCACGTAAACATTTCGAGTCTTGTCCAAGAATCGGTTGACTAAGGTCTCGAAAAGACGGGTTCCCCTCTCGTAAGACTACTCGAATTTCTTCATGCCGGGGCTTGCTAAGCGGTTCTCCTGTGTTCTCCCCAGTAGCGCCTCTTCAAGCCGGGGCTTATATAGTCATCTTTGGGTCCACGTTGGGTTCTTCACCACGAGATAGACTCGCCAAATCGCTTCTTCAAAATCTGACTTTGCCTACTCAGATCCGGCTTTGTCAAGATGGTCTTTGGACCCGAATTTTATCAAGTCGCAAGAAAGAATTTCACTTTCGTAACTTGGTACACGGCAGCCTTCCCGTAGCATCGGAATTCAAGATCGTGGTTTCTCCCGCATTAGCAATTCCATCAAATCATCCTCCTGACAAGGTTTCGCCAAGGTCACAAATCATCCAAATGAAAGAAGCTTCACTCGTATCAACGTTGGCCCTAAAGTCTCGTCAAGATCGCCTTCAAATGACCAAGAATGAGAGGGAAAGTTTCAATCAAGACCCGGATCCGAATCCAATCTCATCAAGATTGAGGTCCATGTGATATTGCCGACAAAACCTCACCAACAACCGCCGTTTAAATCGCGATCAAGGGTTCTCATCCCCCACTTGATCAAAATCTGCTCCAAGCAAGCCTCCATACCTACGCATCCCCACTAAAAATCTCCCAAGGGCTCATGTAGCATGCACAAAACTTGAGTCAATAGGAATAATCCTAAATCATCGAAGATCATAAATCATAATTTTCCCGCCGTAAGCTTAGGCTAAGTGCATCTTCGAAAGCAAGTAAATGCATCATCCCATAATCATTTTTGGTTCCATGCATGCATCCGTCATCATGAATGCCATATATGCATCTTCCTCTTCACTAACGAATGCAAGAATTCAAACGTGAAATCAAATCCCCTTTTTCGGCAAGGATGATCTTCACCAAAGACGACCTCCAATGAATGAAGACGCCTCCAACATCTACAGCTTGGCAAAGACAAGCTCCGCTGCTCGCAACTTGCTAAAGACGACCTCCAATGTCCACAAATGGATGAAAACAAATTTCAATGAAGACCACCTCCAAAGGTCTACAATTCGGTCGTAGACGCCAAGTTCTCGAATACAAGCTCTGGCCGTGGACGCCAAGTTCTCAAAATGCAAATCTGGCCGTGGACGCCAAGTTCTCAAATGCAAATCAAATGCCGCTTGGTCGAGACGCCAAGTTCTCAAATACAATTCGGCCGTAGACGCCAAGTTCTCAAATACAGCCTGGCCGTGGACGCCAAGTTCTCAAATGCAAATCAAATGCCGCCTGGTCGTAGACGCCAAGTTCTCACATACAAATCGGCCGAGACGCCAAGTTCTCCAATACAAATCGGTCGTGACGCCAAGTTCTCAAATACAAATCGGCCGTAGACGCCAAGTTCTCCAAGGCAAGAAGGTCGAGACGCCAAGCTCTCCAATACAATGCGGTCAGAGACACCAAGTTCTCAAAAGCAAGAAGTCCCAATGTGAATACAAGCTCAACCACCTCTACAAGGTTGACGATCACCAGCAAGATGCAGACTCAACCAAACTCCTCCTTCAGTCAAAATGCTTCCAAAGACAAAGAAATCGTCGCCAGAAACCGTCCCACGAACAAAGAACTTAACAACTCTTCATCAACATCGCCCGTAGCCTCATTCTTCCGGCAACTACAGTAAGCACAAAGACAGTATGAAAGCATATCTTAGTCAACTACTTTTCTAAAAGAACATTATCATCATCGACATAGGGCGACTTCCCCAAAACAAGCCAAACCTTAGGGTGACTTCCCCAAAAATAGGCCAAACCATGTGGCGACTTCCCAAAATAGTCGATCATAGGGTGACTTCCCAAAAATAGTCGATCATAGGGCGACTTCCCAAAAATAGTCAAACCATAGGGCGACTTCCCAAAAATAGTCAAACCATAGGGCGACTTCCCAAAATAGTCAAACCATAGTGGCGACTTCCCAAAATAGTCGATCATAGGGCGACTTCCCCAAAACAGTCAAACCATAGGGCGACTTCCCAAAAATAGTCAAACCACTGGCGACTTCCCAAAAATAGTCGATCATAGGGCGACTTCCCCAAAAATAGTCGATCATGGGGTGACTTCCCCAAAACAAGTCAAACCATAGGGCGACTTCCCAAAATAGTCGATCATAGGGTGACTTCCCAAAAATAGTCAAACCATGGGCGACTTCCCAAAATAGTCGATTAGTGGCAACTTCCCAAAACAAGCCAAACCATAGGGCGACTTCCCAAAAATAGTCAAACCATGTGGCGACTTCCCAAAATAGTCGATCATGTGGCGACTTCCCAAAAATAGTCGATCATAGGGTGACTTCCAAAAATAGTCAAACCATAGTGGCGACTTCCCAAAAATAGTCGATCATAGGGCGACTTCCCAAAAATAGTCAAACCATAGGGCGACTTCCCAAAATAGTCGATCATGGCGACTTCCCAAAATAGTCGATCATAGGGCGACTTCCCAAAATAGTCAATCCACCGTGACTTCCCAAAACATAGTCAATGTGGCGACTTCCCAAAATAGTCAAACCTTTATCAACTTAGGTTCATCACTCCCAAAAATAGTCCCATTTAGGCGACTTCCCTAAAATAGTCATAGTCCCACCTCAACTTAGGTTCATACTCCCAACTAAGTTCCCATTTAGGCATACTCCCAAAAATAGTCGAACTTAGGTTCATACTCCCGAACTAAGTTCCCATTTAGGTTCATACTCCCTAACCAAATCTCAACTTAGGTTCATACTCCCGAACTAAGTTCCCATTTAGGTTCATACTCGAACAAGACCTCAACTTAGGTTCATACTCCCGAACTAAGTTCCCATTTAGGTTCATACTCCCGAACCAAATCTCAACTTAGGTTCATACTCCCGAACTAAGTCTCCATTTAGGTTCATACTCCCGAACCGAACCTCAACTTAGGTTCATACTCCCGAACTAAGTTCCCATTTAGGTTCATACTCCGAACCAAAATCTCAACTTAGGTTCATACTCCCGAACTAAGTCTCCATTTAGGTTCATACTCCCGAACCGAACCTCAACTTAGGTTCATACTCCCGAACTAAGTTCCCATTTAGGTTCATACCCTCTCAAAAGAAATTCTAAGTAGCTAAACGTAAGACCGAGTGCCCCGAGAAAGATAACGGAATCCCGTTTCTTTCATCAAAATCGTCCCCTAGCAAAGAAACGTAAGACCGATCTCCCCGAGAAAGATAACGGAATCCCGTATCTTTCATCAAAATCATCCCCGGCAATAAAACGTAAGACCGATTTCCCCAACGAATACGTCTGATTTTCCCCAGCGAAGCCAACGAAATCTCGAGTAAATTTCGAACTACGGCCGGCTTGATACGTAGGTAGCCTATCATTAGGTCCAGCCACTCGACCAAAATGGTCATCCTTTCCTTCGGCAGCAGACGTAAGACCGATCCTTTCAAGCAAAGTCCACCAGAGGACCATCTATCCCCACCATCAAGGTTCGAGACACCTAAAACGCCATCTCTAAGGTTCGAGGCACCTAAAACGCCATCTTCAAGGTTTGAGGCACCTAAAACGCCATCATCTTCAAGGTCCGAGGTGCCTAAAACGCCATCATCTCCGTGTTGATACCTTAAAAACAATCATTCCTGTGGTCAAAGACCCGAACTACGACCGCTTGATTCCCATTCGGGATACGTAGGTAGCCTATTGAATAGGTTCAGCCACTCGATCACTTGATCATCCTATCAAATATGGAGCCTTACTCTTATCGACGACCCCGCTTCCTTCGAAAGCACCGTCGCCGAGGGGCTACTGTAAGTGCTCCAATTTGAGTTGGTAGCTTTTTCGTTAGAAAGTTAACGAAAGTTTTAACATTTCTAACATTTCTAACAATCTCTAACCTTTCTAACCAAGCAAGGGTAGGTTAGGGTTTGCTATTTAAAGTTAAACCAAAAAGGAATCCAAAAGCAAAAGAATTAAGAAAATCCCAAACAAAGAAGTTGAAAAACAATTTCGCCGATATTTTGAAAAATATTCTTCCTGTTCAAAGCCCTGAGCAAAGATTTAATGCACTGTGCACGTTTTACGCTGTGACCTCCGCGCGGACATCTTTGAGTTTTCAGAGGGCCTATAAATTAAACCCTCCTCTCTCGCTTTACACAACACAACTTACTCACAAAGAACGAAGTTCTCAAGGCGAATATAGAGAGAAAACAAAGGGGAATCCTTAGATTGCCACCATTTTCTCTTGAATCTTTCCCAATCAAATACCAAACACACCAAACCTTGATACTCCTCAAGCCAAATACCAAATCTTGATACTCCTCAAGTCAAATTCCAAGCCTAGGAAGATAGGGTGTCACCATTGGTAAAGCCCTCCTTCTCAAAACCCTAAAATTCTCTTTTGATCTCTTGATCATCTTGTTCTTCTTACTTTGACTTATTTTATGTCTAGTTTAACTTGAGTTTTGACCTAAGATGGTCATCTTGAAGTTCATCTTCATGAATGACCATCTCAAGTGGTCCACATTTTAGATCTTTAGTCAATTCTTTCTCCTTGGTTTCATCTTTACAAAACCCCCTTTCCCTTTGCAAAGGACATGTTTCAACCCCATAAATTCCCCAAGGATGACTTGAATATGATAACCACTTAAAAAGAGGTAGTGGTATCAAGTCTAGGGATTAAAATGGGGTGAACATAGATGCAAATCCCCCAAAAATCACATTTTCCCTCAAGAACATCTTGCTGTCCAGTAGCATTGTTCTGAGACCTCAGTCCATTTTCCTATTTTTTGGACCCAGTAAAACTTGGAATTTGGTGTTGACTACAAAATACTTTTTGTAGCCAACATCCAGATATTTCCATACATATTTTTACTTTATTTTTTGTATGAGTAAAACTCCTTTTTTCAAATTTTCTTTTAAAGGTCAGTTCATCAGTCTCTGGAAATCCAGATTTCAGATCTGAGATTTCCAGAAGGTTTTGACCCCTCAAATCATCTCCAAAATGAAAAGTTCTTTTAAAGAAACCTTTTTTAAGGTGTTTTGAACATTTTTCATTCCCGGACTTTTCCCAGATTCTGGAGTTTTCAAGCCCTAAAGTCCATTTCAAAGTCAAGGGTCAACTGCTTTTTTCATTCTGGCAGAAATGTTTTTCAACTTCCAAAAATCTTTTGAGTTCCAAATATCAACCCAAAAATCACCCAAAAAATCATGGGATCAGTTTAAAGCCTTAAAAAGAGTTCCCAATTTTTACTTACCTCAGTTTCAACATATTTTGGCCAAAACACACACACACACACACACACACACAACAAAGGATTTTGAATGTTTGGAAGACTCGTTTTACGAGGCATTCCGGGTGCACACTAACGTCCTTCCCGGCGTGTAACATGACCTCCGAACCTAAATCTCTGATCTCGGGCTTTTTTCAAAGTTTTGGCCCTCAAAATTAAAATGGCGTGGCGACTCCGTTTGATTTTCAAAAAAAAATCGGGTACATCACACACACTAGTCAAAGTTAAGATTCAACTTTATTGTTTTTTCTACCAAAACAATTTGGCGCCCATCGAGGGGCCTCATGGTTTATCGGTTATTTGGATCATTTCCTAAGCAAATTCATTATGTCTGCACCCCCCAATGTGTCCGCCGCCGGCAAGAGTCCTGCTGTTGCTCCAACATCAGGAGGTAGAACCAGCTTGTTGCCGCCACCTCCTCAGACCGGACCTCAGCAAACTCAACCTACGAAGACTCCACAAAAGGGAACGACCTCTTCCAATGTAGATGCCGACATCCGGAGTATCCCGACCAAGTTGAATCGAGACCTGACCAACAAGACAGAATTCGAAGGTGCCGGCCGATTCCATGATTAAGATGCAAAAAGATCAACAGCTCATCACATCTCGCTTGACAACATATCGCCATTACGTGCGAGGAACCTCAACTTCGACAACACCGAAGGACCTACACTTCAGAGTGAATTTATTCCAATGGGTAGTCCGCCTCAAACTCGTCACCGACATCCTTAATGATGTCAACATCTTTCCCGGGGACACCCCGATGACGCCACCTTCCTGCAGATACACTCAGCTTCATCCCATTCATCGATAACACAACTGTTTACACAACTACTACAGACAACTCGTTTGCTAAATAATCTTTTCAATAATAATAATTTCAATCGTATTCCTATGGATGACCCTTTTCAGTGAAACCCACTAGCCAAACAGATGAAGGATCTCGTAGAGCCGATAATGAACGTGCCAGCGTAACTCCTCCAATCCAAATCCGCGTGACTCAAAACTCACAAGCCAATCCCGGCTTGTCCCAAAGAATTGCAAATGTCGACATCCCGAAGCGATTCAAAGTTGTACCATCTATGAAGTTGTACGACGGTACCACCTGATCCTAAGAACACGTTGCCCACTATCAAGAAAAGATGGACATCATCCATATTCCTCTTCACTTTCGGGAGGCCTCGCTTATGCAGGGATTTGGATCAACCTTGTCAACGGACCAGCCCTCAAATGGTTGATTAGGCAACCTCTAGGTTCAATTGGTTCTTACGCCCACTTTATCAACATGTTCTATAACCAATTCTCATGCAATGACAATTTGAAAGGTTGACAAGTGATCTCTACAATGTGACCCACAGCCTCAATGAAACTCTAAAGGACTATGTCCACCGGTTCAATAAGGAAGTGCTAGAAATTACCAATCTTGACATGTCGACACCACGTAAGCATTCAAAATGGGGTCAAGAAGGATTCACAAGTATTACCAAGATTTGGTGATGACTCCTTGTAAGCGGTTGGAAGAAGTCAGAGCAGGGCATGAGATTCATAAGACTCGGAGGAAGACGAGATGCGAAGATCGAAATCCTCATCCAAGATGTCGACATATGACAACCCCAACGTAAAGACCGAACCGTCCCATCGCAGAACAACCGTTCCAATCCTTATCCGAGAATCGACACTAGCAAAATTAATTCAATAGACGGTGAGGATGAAGATAATGATAATGTGCCTAACATTTCGATTATTGTTTCTCTCGTTGACATTTCGCGTATACTCGTGCAATGGGCAAGCTTGGGGACAAAGCCAGTATGGCCAAAAAGACGGATAAAGCCACGGGATGGCGTGACAAATCAAAATGGTGCGCTTACCATGAAGACTTTGGACATGTCACCGAAGATTGCATCGCATTAAGAAAGGAGATCGCTTACTTGCTCTCGAAAGGACATCTTAAGGAGTTGCGGGATCCGTAAAGAAGAAGGCTGAAAATGCTAAGCTCCTCATGAAGCCGAAAGACCAGCTCCCCCAAAGACCAACAAAGGTGATTAATTTCATTAGTGGAGGTTCGTAAATATGTGGAACATCCTATTCTCGCCGCAAAACGACATGCTAAGGAGTCAAAAGAGGAGAAACTGTAAAGACACCCTGTGATGCCGACATCTTGCCAAAGGATCCAATCACCTTTGATGAAAGCGATCGAGATAATCTTCCGGAACCCCCATCACGACGGTCTAGTTATTTCCTTGCAGATCGCCAACCGTACAATCCGGCGCATCCTAGCCGATGGGGGTAGCTCGTTAATCTTATCATGTTGGGCACCCTTAAGGAAATGAACATCCCGTAATCGGAGATCATTAAGAAATCCTTAGTGCCGGTAGGCTTCAGCGGTGAAGTCAAAGAAACGGTGGGGAGATAAAGCTTCCAATATACTCGAAGGGTCTCAATACCATGGAACGATTCGCGTAATTGATTGCGCAACATCTTACAATGTCATTCTTGGAAGCACCGTGGATTCATGGAATGAAGGTCGATTCTCCACTTACCATCGCGTGTGAAGTTCCCAACATCTTGGGGTGTCGCTAAGATTTACAAAGTGATCAACAGGTGGCCAAGGAATGTTACAAAAACTTCAAATGAAGGCGTCGACATCTCCAAAACAAGCATAGCAATTACCAAGAAAGTACGTGAAGTCCTGGGAAGCTGTGGAGGATGATGTGAAAGAAGTATTGCTAGACCCTTCCAACCCGGACATGAAAGTACTTATAGGCACCGACATCCCACCGTAAATAGAAGAGAAGCTTGTGGACCTATTAAGAAGCGTAATAAAGAGTTTTGCTTGGAAACATGATGACATGACAGCATCAAAGAAAGATGTCATCACTCACAAACTTAACGTAGATCCTAGCTTTAAACCAAGACACCGTAAACGTAGGAAGTTTGCGTAAACCAAAACCGATAATCAAGGAAGAGGTAGAGCGCCTACTCAAAGCCAACATGATACGAGAGGTCGATTATCCAAGATGGTTAGCAAACGTGGTTGTGGTAGAGAAGAGAAATGGGAAATGGCGAGTCTCGTGTCGACTTCACTGCACCCGATAAAGCCGTCCAAAAGATCCTTTCCCTTTGCCACACATAGACTCGTTGGTTGATGCCACTTCCGGACATGAGCTCCTCACATTCATGGACGCATCCCTCGTGGATTTCAACAAATCCAGATGGAACCATCTCGACCAAGAGGACACCGCCTTCATAACACCCACAGGTATTTATTATTATATTGCTATGCCTTTGGTCTAAAAAATGCAAAAAGTGCAAACATATCGAGGCTCACAACAAAAATGTTCAAAGATCGATTGGGGACACAATGGAAGTATACATCGACGCACATGGTAGTAAAATCCAAGAAAACCGAAGATCACATAAGCAACTTATCCCGTGCCTTTGAAGACATCTTGGATTGTTTCAATATGAAGCTTAACCCGCCTAAATGCAACTTTGCAATGAGTATGAAGTTTCCTGGGCTATATGGTTACAAAAAGAGGTATCGGGCAAGCCGCCTCTGCATCGTATACGTGCTATTATCAATCAGTGGCCGTCACCTCAATCCGTCAAGGACGCTCCAAAGATTGACAGAAAGATTGCCGCACTCACCGTATTCATTTCAAAATCCTCGGATCGATGCAAACCTTTCCATGATATCCTAAGTGAAGAACAAGAAGTTCCAAAGTGGGAGAACCAACATGAAGAAGCCTTTCAAGAACTCAAAACTTACCTGTCGACACCTTCGTTATTGGCCAAACCTCGAGGAGGAACATCTTTACATCTACTTAGCAAGATCGTAAGGCGCCGTAAGCTAGCCTTGGTGACGTAACGAGATGGTAGTCGCAACCCATCTACTATATAAGTAAGACACTCTTAGATGCGGAGACCAGGTATTCTCATTTACGAAGTTAATTTTAGCTTTGATAACTCAGCTTCTATTAAATTAAGGCACTATTTTGAAACACATACTATAATTGTACGCACTAACTATCCTATTAAGAATGTTATGAGAAAACCAGAGATGTCAAAGTCGAATGGCGAAATGGTCTGTATAATTAAGCACGTACGACATCAAATATGAGCCTTAATCGCAATAAAATCTCAAGCCCTAGCTGATTTTGTGGCCGATTTTAGTCCAACCATGCAACAAGAGGTGGAATTGGAAGTACAACAACTTCAAGATGATGACATCCCGAAAATTTGGACTCTACACGTACGGTGCCTCTAACATGAGAGGTACGGGTCTTGGAGTTGTACTAAAAATCGCCACAAGGGGACATAATACCACAATCCATCGCTGCAGCTTTAAGGCCACTAATAATGAAGCAGTAATACGAGGCATTAATTGCAGTGTTTAACACACAGACCTAGATGTCAAGCATATCCGGGTGTTTATGGATTCTCTCACTAATTGTTAACCATTACAACGGATCCTACACAAATAAAAATGCTAAGATGACGACATATTTGGAAATCGTAAAATTCTTTTCGCAAAATTCAAATCATTTTCTTTGGACCAAATCCCACGAGAAGAAAATTCTCAAGCGTATCGCCTCGGCAAACCTTCGGGTCTCATTCCATTCAAAAGCATTTTACAAACAAGTATTCCAATTGTGCATATTGACATCCCAAAGAATTGACCATCTCTGAAGATGTTCTAGATGTCGACGTACCCTTCCTCTCCAAAGAAGAATCCCTCTTTGGATGCCTCCTATTATCAAGTATCTCTTAGATGATACGATCCTCAAAATTCGAGGAGAGAAAATGCTAGGAGCCTTCAGGGTAAGCAGTATTCTTAAATATTTCACTTATTGATAACCTCTTGTTTAGAAAATCGCAAACGTTGGTGTCACTACTTAAGATGTCTAGGAAGCGTATAGAGCCCATCAGTTCTCAAGCCGTGAGCCGCATGGAAGGACAATGTGGAAACTATACCTAGGCAGTAAGTCCTGTGGCATACCAAGGCTCTTAGGAAATCGGGCTATTTTTGGCCCACAAATGAAAAGACGGCCGTCGACTACGCAAAGAAATGTGATTCCCTGGGCTAACGACATGGGGACATCCTACACCAATGCCTGGAATTGCTACATCCTATGGCCTCTCGCCTGCATTGCCGTTTATGGTTTCCGAATGGACATTGTAGGAAAATTAATCAGTGGCACCAGTGGAAGAGTATTTTTAATACTAAGACAGAATTACTTTTCTAAATGGGTAGAAGTCGAGGCATGACGTACATGTTCGTGGACAAACAGTTATATCTTTTATCAAACGAAACATATTCACCGATTTGGAATCACTCATCGGTGATAATTGGTGTCAACGGCTCTCACTTCATTAAGAAGAGAACCCTACATTTCTCTTGACATCTTGGGAGCTTCAAGATGGTACAGGATATCTTCACCCGCTTCACCCTCAAGCCAATGGACAATGCGTAATCTAGCAATAAAATAATCATAAGCAACTTGAAAAGTAGATCAAGAAGAAAGGGCTACGGGCATAAGAGCGCCAATGGTTCTACGGGTTTGTAATAGACGATATCTTATAACGCCACTGGCAAACCCCCACTCACTTGTATT